>PVIC010014679.1:0-36282 GCA_004025085.1 Thryonomys swinderianus | reverse complement strand
ACCTTACTAATGTTGGTACAGCCTAAAGACTTAGTTTCTTTTTCTTCCATTTTTTAACTTTTTCACCTTCTCCAAGATGTAGTCTCTATCGACATATGATAAATAAACTGGAAAGTTACCTTATATCCAAAGCATCTCCTGTTCTTGGAGATGTGGAAAGCTACATGACCACAGCTACTCTGAAAAATAAAACAACTTGCAGGGTTCATGATATGTGCATTTAGCACCTAAAATAGAAAGTGAAATTAAGAAAGTGCGGTGCCAGAGAAGGTGGACACATAGCTCAGTACAGTGTGTCTAGCTTGCATGAGGCCCTGGGTTTAATCTCCAGCAATGGGAAAAATAATTGAACAGATGCTTCACCAAAGAAAAAACGGTAATGAGAAATAAGCACATGAGATGATACTCGACATCATTAGTCATGAGTCATTAGGGAAACACAAATTAAAACCACAGTAAAGTAGGGCCGGAGGGTTAGCTCAGTGGTTCCGGCGCCTGCCTCGCAAGTGTAAGGACCTGAGTTCGATCCCCGGTTACCACATATAATGCTGGGCGTGGTGGCTCACGCCTGTAATCCCAGCACTAGGGAGGCAGAGACAGGAGGATTGCTGAGTTCGCGGCGGCTTGCCTGGGCCCCATAGTGAGCTCAGGGCCAGCCTGAACTACAAAGCGAGACCCTGTCTCCAAAAAGCAAAAAAAAAAAAAAAACCACAGTAAAGTAATATCACATCCTAATAGAATGACTAAAATTCCAGTCTGATAGCACCAAGTGCTGTTCAGGATGTAGGGCACCTAGAACTCTCATGCACTTGCAGTGGGAATGCAAAATGGTATAACCTTTTTGAAAAGAATCTGGTAGTTTCTTATAAAGTTACGAACACACTTACCATATGCTTCTGCAAGTATGTACCTGGGTATTTACCTCAGATGTATAAAAACACATAATAACATAAAACTACTCACAGCAGCCAACTTATGTTCACAGTAGAAAAAAGCTTGCAGCAACCTAAATGTTTATTATTCGGTTCATGGGTGAACAAATTGTGGTACACCCATACAATGACCTATATTCTAGTCAACGTAAAAAAGAACTAGTTTGCATACCCCAAAATAGATAAACTTTAAAAGCACGATACTAAAGGAAGTAATCCAGACAAAGTAGTCGACACACTGTGTGATTCTACTTATTTGACATTTTAGAAAAGACAAAGCTGTACTGACAGAGAGTAAGTTGCAGATGGTAAGAGAAGGACTATGGGAAATGGGAAGAACCAGGGTCACTGGGGTAATGAAATGCTCTGCATGCTGGTTGAGATAGAAGTTATGCAACTGTGGACACCTGTCAGAACTCCATTAAGCCACACACTTAAAATGGGTGAATTTTATTGTATGCAACTTTACCTTAATATGACTTATTTTTAAAGAGAAAGAGACCAAAATTGTTTTCTCTTCCTTCTCACTTCTTACTTACTTCAAGAAGTTTTAGAATCATTTATAACTTCCCTCTTCCCATCAGCCCTATCTCATTAACCCTTTTCCAAGCTGCATAACACAGCGTTTTCCCTCTTTTCGCTGCTAAATTGCATTTCAGAGACCAGATGGCTCAACCCTGAGCTAAAGGAGTGTGAGGGCCCAGTAAAGAAGATGATGAGAAAGGAGGGGGTGGAAAGGGGGAGACAAGGGCCCAGACCGAAGGCTGAGAGGGGCATGGAACCAGCTTTGGGCAGAAGATGAAGAGCCAACCCCACTCTGCCGTTGCCCCGTGGGAGCCTCAGTTCCGGGGAAGGAGGCTCTGACTCCTGCCCTGTTTAACCTCCCCAGCTGTGAGGGAACCAGCGAGACTGTGAATGCGAAGCCACCTCAGGAGACGCATAATCAACTCTGCAGATGCGGAACCGTGAAATGACTGTTGCTGGTACTATCGGTCTCTGCACTGAGGGACTCCAGGAGCACCGCGCGCTTGCAGACGCCCCGCCAGGGCACCCTCCCCACCGCTCCTCCTGCCGCCTGCCCCGCCCTCTTCCAGGGTGAATCCCTCGCACTCAGGAGCCCACTGACACTGCCCAGCGTCCCATAGAAACAGCCGAACAAGGCAAGTGATGACGGTCGCCCAGCAGGCAGGGGTGCGGTGACACTGGCCCGCTGGCTCCGTGGCGGGGTCGTCTGGCCAGGCTCAGGGCTCTGCCCCGTCCTGCCGGAGGCTGCTGTCTCCGGATGGACGAGGCTCCCACCGGCCACCGCTAGCTCTGCTCCACCGCCCTGCTCACTCCCATTCGGGGAGCTGGACGGTTCTCCCAGCCCTGCCCCACCGCCAAGGAAGAGGAGAATGGCCGCGTGAAGAGGAAAAGGCTGCGCTTGTACTTTCTCTTGTGCTCCGAGGACCTCCAGAGCCTCGCCCGATGCTCTCTGGGCCACATTCAGGTCGAGAGGAAAGCAGACCAAGCAGAGCATAGAGTCTTCCACTCCAGCTAACAAAAGCCTGATGTGGGCCGCTTTATGTATTTGGGATGCCCATTGGGTGTAACTGAACAGAACACCAAAGTCTCCTTCTCCTTCAAAAACGTTGATAAAACATTCTAATTCAGAGCCCTCTCCTTGCAGCTGCTAAATCCAGTCCTCACCCAGTGCTCCTGGTTTTACAGAGGAGCTGTCCCCAATGGCCCGTCCTAGCCCTGCTTTCCTCATCTGTAGGAAGCCTTCTTGAGTAATCCTCTCTAGCTACCTTGTACAAACTTTGCTCAACCGTAACACAGCCTCAATAGTTATCTTTGTGTCACCACACAAAATTCCTGATGCTGAGTAGTGTAGAAATGAAAGAGGTTTATTTTGCGTTGTTTTTCCTTCCAGGGGCTAGGAAGCCCATACAGCATGGCGCTGGCTCTGGTAAAGGCTACTTTTCACCTTCCTCCTCTACTAAGTGGCTGTTGCCTGTATACTTTTCCAGAGAACCCAGCAGAACTTTCCCTGGGAAAGGGGTCTCCAGTGGCCTCCCACTGACAGATCTAGGGGGATTTTGTCAGTTCCAAATTGACTCAACTTTCCTGAACTATTTTCTGGCCAAAACTTGTTTCTTGAAATATCTGCTTCCTTGATTTCTAAAGACGCAGCCTGCCCTGGTTTGCCTCATGGAATAAGAGGAAATCAGCCCTAATCTGGGAGGATGACCAAATAGCTCCACGGAGAACCTGGAGGGGAGAGAAGCCAACAATCAACACCAACCTGCAGCCATTTGATGACCACCCCAAGACTGAGTGTGCCAGCCTTAGCCAAGTCTCCCCTGGCAAGCCTTATCAAAATTTGATGAAGACTTTTGTTTTGTCTTTCGAGACAGGGTCTCGCTTTGTAGTTCAGGCTGGCCCTGAGCTCACTACGTAGTCCAGGCTAGTTTTGAACTCACAGCAATCCTCCTGCCTCTGCCTCCCGAGTGCTGGGATTACAGGCATATAGCACCACACTCGGCATTGTGACATGTGGTACCGGGGATTGAATTTGGAACTTTGTGCTTGCCAGGCAGACGCTGGAACCACTGAGCTAAATCCCTGGTCCCTAAATTGGAGATTTCTTAGCCAAACAGACGCTTTGTATTTTAAGGTTTGGTGGCTTTTATAACACCAACTTTAAGAAGAGTTTGTTACTGCTGCCATGCATATTGTGGTTGTTTGCTTCTGGTCCAAGAAGGCCCCACACAGAGCTGTGAGGGAGTCGTGAATCCCTGGGTGAAGGCATTTCATGGAGGCCTTTTTTCAAACCACAGGAGGCGGTGTAGTTTCCAGGACAGTCAGGAGGCTAGAAGCTCGAAAAGACCTGTATTCAGGCTTTGTCTGCCAGCTGCAAGGACTGAGGCCCCACAGGCAGATTATCTGAATTTTGCCAGCGTTGGTGCCACCTGTCCAGAAGAGGTCACCAAATAAACGACCTCCCGAGGCTATTAAGGATGTCAAGTAAAATGAGCTACATCATGGTTAGTGCAATGCCCTGCACACAGCAGGCGTAAAAGAGCTGCCTGTGCCAGGCTGGGTACTGACATGGGGCCTGGACGGTTCAGAATCCAAAACTGTCTTTGTCACTTTCTTCTCAAGCTTGACCTGCCTGGGTTTTCTGACCTGATAATAGGACACTACAATATTATAACATCGACCTCAAAGGGTGACTGCGAAGACTCAATGAGCTAATGCATTTCGTGTGCTAGCAAATGCCCAGCCCAATCAAAGCCCCCTTTCTGGCTCCAGACTCAATCATTTCTTATGTTCATAAGGCTAAACAGCAGAAGTTTCACCACAGTGCTGTGGGGACAGTGGTCTAATCCATAGCCCTTCTTTACACTAAGGGGAGTGAAAGCCTCAGCCAGAGAGGCCAGGCTCCTTCAAATTCCATTTACCCACACTGTGCCCGGCCTGCGGTGGCCAAGGCCAGACCTTTCTCCTGCACAGTCTCTGTGTCCATCCCCGCACGGCTGCCTGGGCTGGCGCACTCACCTCGAAGCCTCTTCAGAGGACTCCCTGGCTCCCCAACAGGATGGACATCAAGTACTGCATGCCCGACCCCTGATGCTGACAGGCACGTCACAGCTCCCTGGACTAGAATGACCTTTGCAGAGCCTCTCCTGTGACCGATTCCTGGCTGCATCCATGTAGGACACCGCCCGGCACATGGCACACAGCAGACACCGTTTGTGGACTGGATATATAAAGATGTAGAGAGTGATGGGGATGTAGGTATGCACATGCATGAAACAGGAACACACATCCGCACACACACAAGCCCACATCCTGGAAGGGCAGTCTTGGTCATCTTGACTGTCACACACTCAAGGCACTGTGCCTCTCCACACACCACTCACTGCAATCCTCACTCTGAGGTTCAGAGAGAACAAGATACTTGCTGGGTGTCACACAGCCTTGGCACCAAGTTGTCCCCTTTGGAGAGCTGAACTCAGCCTGGAACGTGAGCTACCAGGCGCCTCCAGCCTTATCTTCCACCTACCCCTGCGGCCCTGCCCAGCCCCATGCTAAAAGGGCCCCCCACCATCTTCTAACTTTGTGTCTCCCTCTCTGTTTTCCGCCCAGCGAGTCCAGAGCCAGTCAGTTGCCCAGCTCAAAGCCCAGTTGTCTTAACCCCATCAGACTTTGTGGGTGGCCAGGCAGGTTCTCGCTGCCAAGCTGGGCAGCACAGAGCATTTACAGAGCTGTTCACATGCTGCATCTTGCCAACCTCCCACACACAAAAAAACCTCCTCATTACCTGGCTGATTTGAGAGGACAAGGCCGTGAGGCCCAAGCCAGCCCTGGACGCTGCTTGGACCAAGTCCTCCTGCTCAGTGCCAGAGACACACATCTGCATTGTGCTGTGAACCCTCCCTCACTCAGTCGTGGGCATACACTGCTTTTCCAGGAACAGCAAAGGCAACTATCATGACTGGGTTTGTGCAGAGTTTCCTTTTTCTTGGTCTCACTTTGTAGTTCCGGCTGGCAATGAGCTCACTATGTAGCCCAGGCAAGCCTCGAACTCAGCAATCCTCCTGCGTCTGCCTCCCGAGTGCTGGGATTACAGGCGTGAGACACCAGACCCGGCACTGTGGTATGTGGTATTGATTGCTGATGGGCATGAGTCACTACAGCCGGTATTGTTGTATATGGTTACCATGGATCAAACCAGGGTCCTTGCACTCGCTAGGCAGGCAATGGAACCACTGAGCTAAATCTCTGACCTGTGCAGAGTTTCTGACTCAGGCAATTTTGAATGCCCAAAGAACAGTCCTGGGGATAATAATATCCATAATAATATAACAGTTAGTAAAACATTCTGATATGAACAACAATTATTCTATTAATGGCATTAGAAGCAATGAGAAACTAAGACTGAAAGAGGTTGGATGACTTCCTGAGAAGCTAAAACCTGAGCCCACATTGCTTCACCTCAGGTAAGATGGCCTCTGATACAGAAAGAAAATAAAAGAGCATGTATAAAGGGGGGAGGAGGGGGGAGTGGGCAGGGATATGGGTAAAAATGAGAATTAACTTGTGGCATATACTGGTACAAATTTCCCAATGTTATATGTGATTTTGAGATGTATATAAATTGTACCAATAAAGAATTCAATTAAAAAAAAAAGATGGCCTCCGAATTGTGAATGCAAGAGCCTCAATCTTGCCCTCCACCGCTCATCGGCCCATCCCCCTCCCACAGCTTCCACTGACCTCCCAGCACTGACTCCACTCACGGTACCCACCCAGATCACCATGGAAGTACCTATCTCCTTCTGGGTGTGCTGCTGAACTCTGACACTCAGCATGCTTACACATACTTGCTTTGCTGTGGAAAGATTTGTACACAGATGTGCGCACACACACACGCCCACTGCTGGGCCCAACACATCCATGCACACATTCCCTACATACAGGTCTCACTTCTTCCACGGGTTCAGGCCTCTCACGGAGGGACACACAGATCCTAAATACGCTCCCAGTCTTGCATCCAATATAGTTCTCTGAATCTACGCACACACAATACTTTACAAAGATATAGGTGCATGCATACACGTGCACCTTACACGTTTAGATCCGTATCTACACATATTCATATTCTCACGTACAATGCTGCATGTGCATACAAGTGCACGGAGCTGATAGCAAGGATGTTTCTCCCTTGTGTGAGGCCTCTCAACTCTGTGAGTCTCAAAGGACCCCATGTCCTACAGCAACTGCACACACCATCCATCTGTGGGTACATGTGGGAAACTGCGCCAGTCCTCCAGCCCAGTCTAGCCCAGCATGACAGGGCGGAGCAGCCCAGGGCCAAGTCCAGAATTGCAACAACAGAGCAACTGTCATACGGGAATGGTGCCACCAGCCTGTTTCTCCCTGCATATTGGTCTGAGTCCCAGACTAGGCTTCCCCGGAGGGAAGCATTTCCCACATAACGAGGGACTTCCCTACAGTGAAAATAGTTTTGTCAGGGTACAGCAAGGAGCCGCTCGATGTCAGTCTTAGGAACAGCACTTCAGCTGCGTGACCTTGGGTGGGTCCCTGTAACTTCTGTGAGGTGGGGACAATGACGCTTCTCAGCTGGTGCGTGTGGATCAGTAAGGTAATAAATGTGCATAAATCCCCAGGACACAGCAGAAACGAAGTACTTAGATGTTAAAAGAAAGTAGCACAAAACGTGATGGTAATAAAAAAAAAAAAGGGAAACAAAGCTTATATATTTAGGGGGTGGGGGGTTGTGGGGTGGGTAGGGGAATGGGGAAAAATGAGAATTACATCGTGTCATATACTGGTACAGATTCCCAATATTGAGTGTGATCCTGATGTGTGTGTACAATGTACCAATAAAGACTAAGAAAAAAAGCACAAAGCTCACAAAGTGAACGTGGGACAACTGCGAGCTGTGTCCAAGGCTGTCTCCGCTGATGTTCTCTTCTCCCCCTTTCAGCCCCACCCCCAGCAGTCTTCTGCAGAGGCGGGAATGCTGTTGTCCCGTGCAAGGTCTGCGGTCCTTGATTTCCCGCGGGCCCCCCACCCTCAGACTCCCCCAGACAGCCCCATCCAGCCCAGCTTCCTCTCCCCAACCCTTGATGTCTCTGTCTTGCTCCCCGCTGGCTACCTTTCCCTTCTCCTGTTGTTTTAACATCTGTTTTTCTTCCCGCCTCAAAGCCTTTCCGTGGAACGCTTTGCTCACGCTTTGAGGAGGTTACTTGGCCCGATCCACACACAGCCAAGTGTGGGCCCGGCAGTGGGTGCCAAGCCTCAATTCCTGCACTGATGATTTTATTTGATCTCTCTGCTTAAATCTCACCTCCTAAGGGAGGGACTGCCTATCGAAACAAACCTCTGGGGTCATGGCCATGCCTTTCCTTTGCCTTCAGTTCTCATGTACTTAGATTCCATATGTGCAGATTTGCTTGCCTAGTATCTGTCCTCTCCTCTTGAATGTGTGCTTCATGGTGGCAGGTCTCTCTGATCTGCTCATGGTGAAGTTCTAGTGCCTACAGCAGAGCCTGGCATGGAACAGGCACTCAGCAAATACTTGCTAAATGAATGCACATGTATAACTCTTGCCCTCGAGGAAGCTAAATAAATTTTCCCATCTCTAACAAACACACTCAGCTCCTTCCCTCGGCTTTTCTTTCTCTTGCACAGCAGTGCATTGCATCTGACTCTTCCCCAGCCTCAACTAGCCTAATTACATACCGCGTTGGCACCAATGTTCATACATGTGTTGATAAATGAGCCCGTTGGTCTGATTTTCCTAATGGTTTTTAGGCAGGAAGCTGCATCAGAATCCTTTGAGAGCTTCCTTTGAAGTACACTTGGCTTCACTCTTTCCCTATACCCATTCCGGCTGGGACGGTATAGCTGGAAAAAAACATCCTTGGGAAACCCACAAGCAAATGGCCTCAGTCTTGTGCTCTGTACCAGAAAGCAGGGGAGAGCCCAGCTAAGAGGGCTGAAGGCCAGAGCCACTCAGCCTGGGTTTGAACTGGATACCTCATCTTAGGTGGCCTAAATGCAGGGTGGAGCTTAGCTCATAATGATTCATTAGGATACATTGAGAGATTTGTCAAGCACTTAACACAGTGCGTTGCCTATCATAAGTTCATGGTCAAATTTTCCATGTACTTAAAGTAATGAAATGATTGGTTTCCTGTAGGAGTTGTTCTGATTTCCCTGCAGTGCTCAGAATATGGCTTTTCCTGTGGTAGATGGTCAGTGTATGGTATTAGCAGACATTGTGCCAAACAAACATTCTATGATTCTCCCTTTTTACAGAATAACCCTCTATCTCGAAGCCCTTCCTCCTACACGTGGTGCCCTGTTTTCATCCCTCCTCATTACAAAACTCAAGGAGTTTTCTACATTTATTCCTACAATTACTCTCAATTCAATAATCTTTTACATTTTTTTAAATTAGGAAAATTTCAAATATACCTTGTGCTAATCTTCTACCAACTTCTTTGTTGAAGCATTTTCTTTAAAATTTTTAAATGAATTGTGTGTTTGTGAGATATAATTATTACATTCATCTCAACAAACTGGTGTATATATATGTATTGCATCTTGATCGTTTTTTACGCCTCCAACCCCACCTTCCTCTGTCCCCTTCTTGTGTTTACAGAGCTATCTCCCTATTTCCTACCATCTCTCTTTTATTTTGCTCTTTAAATTATTTGTATTTTGGGTCTCTCACATTGGAGCAACCATGCAATATTTATCCTACGGTGTCTGGTTTATTTCACTTAGTATTACAGTCTCAAGACCCATCCATTTTCCAACAAGTGGCACAAAGTCATCCTTCCTTATGGCTGAGTTTGCTGGAGTATTTTAAAACAAACCCTAGGAATTTGATTTCACCCAGAATGTAACTCGAATAGGTAAGAACTTTTAAGCGATATAATAATAGTATCATTATCACACCTACCTAAATTAAAGTAATTCTTTAATCTCAGTTAATGCCTCATCTGTGTTCAGATTTCCCTGATTGCCTTAAAAATGTCTTTCCAGTTGCTTTGTTTGAATCAGGACCTAATCAAAGTCCACACATTACATTTGGTTATTTGTCTCATGAGCTCCTTCCTTTTCCCTTCTGTTTTAAACACACACTAATCAAGTTTCTACTCACATAGCTTTACCCAAACTCCACTTTCCAAGGTCAGCAATTGCCTGACTACTGCCGAAGCCAATGGACAATTCTTCCTCATCCTGCTGAGCAGGCCTGCAGCATTCGATTCCTCTGGTCCAAACCCCCCTCAGGAAGCCTCTCTTTGCTAGAGCACCTGGGGCTTCTCAAAGCTTTTCTCCTCCCCTTGTGGCTGCTCCTGTCCACCTCCCGACCCAGGCTCACTCGGTAGCCTCCGCCCTGGTCCTCTTCAGTCTTGTCACTCCTTGGTGGTGGCATTCCAGCTCAGGATTCAACAGTCATCTGAACTTCTGACTCCAGCCATGCCAGAGGCCTCTCCGTAGCTCCACTCCAGTGTGTACTGGCCGTCTCAAATTTAACCTGCCTAAATCTCAACCAGCCAATCTCCCACTCTCATCCTTCTAATGACTTTGCCCCAAACCTTGGGCTTTCCCTCAATCTGTCTTCATTTGCACATTAATCCCTCTGGAAGTTCTGTGTCCCAAACAGCTTATCACCCTGGTTCCAGCTACTTCTACTGCCTGCCTGGGTTTTACGACAACTTCCACCCTTGCTTCTTCTCTCTTCCTTCTCTTTTCCATCTGTTCTCAACTCAAACTCAGCTCAGTGTCCAAAGTTCCTTTACGCATTCTCTGCTCAAAATTATCCAGTGGTTCTCAGTTTTTCTTAAAGTAAAAACCTAACGGATTTCAATGTCCCTAACAAGAAACATTTGAAATTTGGGGGTTAGTGGTAGAACATTTTTGTAGTGTGAACAAAGCCTAAGTTTCCATTCTCAGATGTGGAGGAAAAAAAGAAAAGGAATTTCATGAAAGGATTTGGGAGTTTTTTGTTCACTGTACCCCAGTGCTTGGAGAAGGAACTGTTGTCTAGTAAATACAATATATATTGAAGAGAATGAAGGCATACAGATGCCATAAAAATGTATACTTATGAAGGGAAGGAAACAACCTTATGCAAGAATGCCAGTTCATTCCTTAGATCTTCTCAGCGGGACTTCCTGAAAGAGGTGGCTTTAGGGCTTGTCTTCAGCTTGTTCTGTATCAGACCACCAGCTTCCTCAATCTCCATGACTGCTAACAACAAAGGGAGTGCCAGGGCAGGAAGTAAGCCAAATTCATGCCTGGAATCCCAGCTACTCTATCTGTAATCCCAGTTTATTGGGATGCAAGAGATTCCAAATTTGAGGTCAGCCTTGGCAACTTAGCCAGACATTGTCTCAGAATGGGGGGGGGGGGCGGCTCTGGGGGCACAGTTCAACAGCAAAGCACTTGCCTAGCTTGGGTGAGGTCCTGGACTGTGCATACCCACATGCTTATGTGTACACACACACACACACACACACAGAGCATGCTGAGCTATGGAGCCTTGAGGCTGAGAAGCACATTTGTGACTCTTACTTCCATTGCAGTCTGCCAATGTCTGAAGCACGTCTTCAGCTGGAGAGGCTATTTCAAGTGGAGTTCCTCATGTGTATCTATCTCATGCCCTCAGTTCTCAGAAAAGCTCACCTCAAGGGCCAGAGGTTCACGCCTGTATTCCCAGCACTCGGGAAGCAGAGACAGGAGGATTGCTGAGTTCGAAGCTTGCCTGGGCTACACAGTGAGCTCAGAGCCAGCCTGAACTACAAAGCGAGACCCTGTCTCAAAAAAAAAAAAAGCTCACCTCAAATGTTGGAGCAGGGACAGGGTATCTAGAACTTGGCTTTCCAAACTCTCAGTAGGAAGAAAAGAAGGACCTAGAATCATTGCAATGCAGGGGATATCTTGCAGCCATTAAAAAGAATGAGGGAACTCTCTTTATATTGAACATGGGAAGATCCCTACGATACATTAGGACAAAAATCAAAGTGTAGGTATATTAGCATTTATGTAAAAAGAATTACACGTGTCATATACTGGTGCAAATCCTCAATGTTGATCGTGATCATGATGTGTATATAAAATGTACCAATAAAATCAATTAATTTAAAAAAGAATTACATACATATATACACATCCCACTTGCTTGAATGTGCACAGCAAATCCATGGAAAGATATATGAGAAATTCCTAACAAATTGGGGTAGGGCACTGGGCAAGTGGTTAGAAAACAGGGATAGACATTCTTCACTGTAAATTTTCTTCCACCTTTTACTAAGTCAATGTGTTATCTATTTAAAAGAACAAGTTAAATTTTAAAAAATACAATTAGATCGACAACGTGCAAGGCAGGACTGGGGAAAAAGTCTCAGCATTTTTGGTAGAGAAACAATTGCACAAGTAGAGACGGGGGAAGCCAGAAGCCGGAGTCCTGATGAGAGGCCCTGGTGCTTCAGCTGCCCTCCGGGTGGAAAGCTCCCATCCCAGGGCCAAGCGTCAGTGGGTTCCCACATCAGCTGGGCAGAGCCCAGAATCTGCAGAAGGCCTTCGTGTGCCAGGGGTGGGCCTGGCCACAGCCCCGGGGCTGCAGGCTGACTCCTGGCACCATGATCTGAAAGATCAATGACAGAAATCAGGCAGAGTCACCCACAAAGCCACGTGGGGTAGGAGGCACCTGAATCGGGCGTTTTAGTCTGAGAGATGATGGCAGGGTTGGGAGTGGGGGCAGGAGGGCAAGGCAGGGAGGATGGTTGTCTTCAGATATTTGAGAGATTGTCACATCAAGAAGGAGGGAAGAGTCCTACCTTCTAAAAGCACTTTCTGGCCAGGTTTTACCTCCCGCAGGTCCCAGATAACAGCTCTGTGCTCCTGGCTTGCTTTGGCATTCCCTCTGAGCTGCCACCGCGGCCCCGGGGGATTGGCACCCTCCCCAGTTTGTACACGTAACCCCGAGGCTGCCTCTGCTCCAGATCACGCCGTTAGTAATGACAGGACCAAGAGTCAGCCCGGAGCCGTAAGTACAAACGCGGCACTGCACTCAGCTACGGATTGGGCCGCAGGACCGCTTGAGATTCTGGGACTACGGTTCTGCCCACCCAATATAAAGAAGGGGAAGCTGGGAGGGGCTGGGAGTCTAGTGCAGAGGAGGTTGGGCGGATTCTGAGCGCACAGGGGGGCCCCTCAGCCCGGCACGGGCCGGAAGACAGGAGCGGGAAGGGCAGGGCCCCGGAGCAGCCGCGGCCCACTGTGGACGCCCACGCCGCCCGGGGAGCCCCGCGGCGCGGAGACGCGGTGGGCGGCGGCGGCGGCATATTGGCGTGCGCGCCAGGCTGCGTCCGGTGGGTCGCGGGGCCCGGGGGCGAGGGAGGGCGGGGGCGCCGCGGGCCTCGCCGAGCCGGCCGCGTGGGGCGGGGCAGCGCCGCCCTCCCGGCCGCGTGACTCAGCACCGCGTGGGCGCGCGTTTCCCGCGCGGGCGCCCGGCCCGCTGCCCGCCCCGGCGGGGAGCTGAGCGCGGCCCCGGGAGGCGCGTGGGCCGGGAGATCCCGCCCCGCTGCCGGCCGCTCGCCGCCCGCCTACACGCGGGAACCGTGACTCCGCTCGCCGCGGCCGGCAGCGCCCCGGGAGCGGGAGCCGGGGCGGGCCGCGGGGGGAGGGCTTCCCCCGGCCTGCGGGGCGCGGGGCGGCTCGGCAGGGGCGGCCGGCAGATCCCGACGCGCACCTCCGCCGCTCTGGGGTTTAGACCTTCCGGCCCGAGGGAGCCCGGGGTGAATTTCCGGGGTATTTAGTGATTGAAGCCTCAGTGGCTTCATCCAGCCCCAGGGACCGGGGAGCCGCCAGCGTTTGGGTTGTGGTTTCCTGAAAGGGGCCGTGAATTCGGCCTCCCCGAGTGTCCCCCATCCTAGGCTTCCTTGTGACAGTTCTGCCCCGGGAAGCCATACTCACGTCGGAGCTGGACCCTCCTACAGCCACCAGGCTGCTTCGCCAGACTTGGGGAGCTGCGGGAGGAAGGGCAGAGAGGGGAATGCCGGCCCCTCGTGGGAAACGGAGGCCTGGGAAAGCGAGAGAACCCCACTAAGGTGCAAGTCCGAGGGAAACCACTTAGGGCTGTAATACCGGCTGCTGGGTTCGGGGCCCCTCTGGAGAGGGTGCTGCCAGCCCAGCGCCCTGCCCGGTTCCCTCATGGACTGTGACTGAGGAGAGCGCGAGAACGTCAAAGCTGTCAAATGAGCCTCTTCAGGAGCACCCCAACGTCTGTTCACAAAGACCAACTCTACACGGGAAAGACCCAAGCCAGAAATTCCCGACTGCTAGCAGGGTTTTGGTTTCTGTTGTTTTAAAATAATCATCATGTTAAATCGACGTGTTGAATTAAAACTGTAGATTGGAATCATTCATCAAGGAAGAGACTGTGGGATCCCTGCCTCCTGCCTGGGGTGGGAGCGCAGTCCTGACTGGAGGCAGTCAGGAGGCTGATTTGACGTGGCTTGTCCCAAGCCCTGAGGGGTGGTCGGCGCTGGGCCACAGCTAACCAAGAGAGGCTGCAGGGAACTCTTCTGATTGCTGTGCCTCAGGCTGGCCTGTGCCTGACTCTCCAGACGCTGCTCCTCAGCAGGGAATCCTCAACACAGCCAGACAGTGTGGGCAACCTTCGCCCAGGGCCTCACTCTTCCGGAGGCCCGGTCTCCTGCCTGCTCCAGGCAAAGCAGGGCACAGGCAGCAGGTTGTGTGTGGAGGGACATCAGGAGGAAGGGGCTAGCCAAGGGAGCTGAAGCATGTTCTGCACAACAGGGAGAAGTTGATCAGAGGCTACACAGTGTGTCCATACCCGGTGTCACTGCCAAAGGTAAAATAAGCCTTGCTGAGCTGTGCTAAGGCCCACACGGTGTGGCATGGTTGTCATCCTTCTCTGTAGCCTAGGCCAGCAACACAGCCTCATAGATAACTCCCACGCCAGTCGCAGCCACCGCCCTCCCACTGGGATTCTGACATTTCCATGAACAATACGACCTGCCTGCCAGAGAAATGGAACTAAGACACCCGGAGCAAGTATTGGTCTTGGCTTCTACTGTGTCACGCAGGCCTGATCCTGACCACAGCACCCATCCCTTATTCTGGGGATCCAGCCTAGGGCCTCAGGAGTACAAAGCAAGTGCCCTGCTACTGACCCACACTCACTCCCTCTCTGTCCCTCCCACCAGGAAGAAGGCTATAATTCAGGCCTCCTTTGCCCATCCTTATGGACCTGCTGCTCAATATTTGTTTAGCCTTCCGTGAGGTTGTATGCCCGAGACTGGAATGAAACATTCTGGAAGGGCTTTCTTATACTTTGTACGTCTGTACCTCCTAGACAGAGGAACTGGTTAGAGGTCGGGGGCAGAGGGAGAGGATGACCCTTCTTGCTCCTGGTAGGACTGGGGTGGGTTGTATTAGCTGGAATGAACAGTCCCATCCCCTATCAGTGTCCTGCTGCCCTGAAGAAGCCTCCAAGTCATCTTGTCACCCACAGGTACCTGCAAGGATCTACGCGCAAGCACGGGGGCCTGAGCACAGCCTACTCCCTAGAAGGCCTCCTCCCACTTGGCCCTTTATCCACCCCTCCTATGTGCACACAATAATGCAGGGATCTGCCTGGGCCCTATTGCCTAAGAGTTTCCTGACCCAACCAGGGCTTATGAAGCAACTGTGGAGTGCAGAGTTTTGTCTGCTCTCCTGTGCTCTTTAGGTTCCCAGGACACCATCTGTATTGACCCTTCTCGCCTATAGTTACCACGCATGGCAAACCCCAATGGAGTCATGGGACATTTGTCACCCAAAACATTAAGAACCAATAAAAGCTCACCAAACATCAGCATGCTTCTTCACCCCTTTTTTAGTGCCTTTCCTACATAACTGAAGCGTATCGGGGAAGTATCCCTTTTAGAGCCTAAATACCGACCCTTGACTTACAAACTCCATTTGTTCATGAGGACTGGCTGTAACTCAAGCTGGTCAGTGAAAGCTCAGGCTCCTTTACACAGTCTTCAAGGTCTGTGGCCTGTATACAGGCAGATCTCAGTGAGACACTGGTCCAGGATTTCACAACCCCACACAAGAAAGGACGTTGTCATGTTCTTCCCAGAGCTCTTGAAGGGTTAAATCTGTATCTGAGACCATCTAGAAGCACAAGCACCCAACATTTGGGTCATAACTTGAGACTTTATCATAAGTTAAAACCAAAATTCCCATCATAACCCAAGTTGTTGGTATGTCTGGCCAGTTGTAACTAAAGGAGCCACTGTAATACCTTTTCCAAGTCAACATGGGGTATCCCGTACCCTCCCTTTCCATTAGCAGGTGGAGTATGCTTAGGTGCTTCCAACTCTTTGCAAAATTTAGTGAAAATAAAGATGCCTCTAGACTCTCAGAAGCCTGTCTGAGCCTTCAGCCCCTGCTGAGCCTCCCAGCCTGGCCTTTAGTCAGTCCGTGCTGTCAGGCACCCTCTTCCTTCACCAGACCCTGCTCTGGAAACTGCCCAGAGAAAAACACTTCCATGCTCAAGTGTGAAAGACTGATAAGGTTAAATGCGCCAGCATCTCTCCTGTTCTAGAATTTGTATTCAAACAAAGGAGACAACCTTGAAGTACTCTTCTCTGACTCGTATTTTTGACCTAGGTGAGATACTCTGAACTTCAAGAACGAATTAGTTGTAGGTTTTGTCTGGTGCACCACAGAACAGTCCTGACAGGCTTTTCCGGCCCCTCACCATGTCATCTCAAGAGAATGAGATGAGCAGTTAAGAGACTCTGAGCCCTGAACCTGGGCCTGCCTCGTCTAGGCTGGAAGCACGAGTCACTTCCCCTTCCGACCTTAGGTTTCTCTTTGGCCAGAGAAGGAGTTTGGACCAGGAGGGTTAGTGCCCCTGGCCCCTTGGCAGGCTGCCTGCAGGTCTTGTTCACAGCTGCCTGCGTTGGGAGGAGAGGTAGCACTCAGCACTCACCGGCTCACAGTTACATAACCCTCCTAGATCCCTTGTTCCAAGCAAAAAGCAACCGCAGACAAACAGCTCATCCCCCACCTCACCCAACTCATGTACACACGTGTGCACCCACACAACCCAGTCTGTGCTTGTGGTGCTCTCAAGATACAACCACCTGGGAGAGAATTTTAACAGCCTATATTTTCATTTGTTTTCTTTTTCTTAGAATATATCTCATTTTTAAAAAAAGTCTTTAAGAAAAGATTCTTTTGCTCTCTGGGCTGGATCAAAGCAGTCTCTTCTCCCCGATCCTTTCACTTGCTCAGAAACCATAAGCATGTCAGGGTCTCTTCATCCCTTCTGCTCTACTCTCCAGCTTTCTGACCTCAGGGTGCTGCAAAGAGCAGATTTATCTTCATCCCAAGGAAGGAGAAATGAAGTCGGCTTTCTTCCCATGGAACTGGGAAGCACTTCCCGGGTTCAGACTCCAGAGTTCCTCTCTGTCTCTCTACTTTGTCCTTGACAAGTCAGTATACTGTTTCCTACAGGAGACTGTCATTTCCTAGTTTAGGAGATGGGGAGGGTCTTTCTCAACATGGGACAGTAGGTGATAATTCAGGGTCTTTTGATGCCCTAAGGAGAAGTGCAAAAATATGAAATGCAACAGAGGAGATTTAAATTGGGCTTTGAGAAGCCTTTCCCGGCTATGAAGTCACAGACCACTAGACAGTGGTGGATTTGTCCTGCCTACTTGCAACTTCTCCAGGTAAGCTCGGCTCCTGTGTCTCTGAATAGCTTGGGTGCCCACCGTCCAGAGAGGAGGGGTAAATGAGAAAGGTTCACGTGGAGAATGGTCTGGTGGCACGGAACGAGACCTGAGCCTGGGCGCTGCCTGTCACTGTCGTCTGGCACCAGAGGCAGCTCCTGTCTCTTCTGCATCGCAGTTTCTTTATGCGTCAAGATACTGCACTGTAGCGCACTTACTCAGCCCGAACAGGGCTAAATGAGTGATGTTACCTAAGTTTTAAACTTTATGACAATCCCTCTAAAGAAGTCACTATTCTTCACTCCATAGACGCATTGCAAAATGGGCTGAAAGGAAATAATGAGGGCAAGGTCCCCCCGGCTGGGAGAGGTAAGGCAAGATTCCTTCTAGACGTGCATTCCCAGCGCTCGAGTCCTTGAGCACCTCTGTCTGAGCTTTCTGTGAGTCTGTGGCTTCCTGAAGCTCTGTGCACCCACAAGACCAGACTTCACCCCTCAGCGTAACTCCAGTCCTTCCTTTGCCCGAGGGAGGACAACCGCACCTGGCCTCCACCGAAACAAGAAACCTTGCACAGTGCATGTGGGGAGCTGTACTTCATGCCCGTCCAGAAGCAGAGGTAGAAGTCACTGCAGTGGCCTGAGCCTCGGAAACCTTGCCGGATGGATGGACGCTGGGGAACCTGCCAGGTGCAGTGTGTCCCCAGGACCTCACCGAGAAACCCCTCACCACGTGGCTGCTGCCCTGTGTCCGCAGCCACCAAAATATATTTGGATCCCAAAGGGAAAAACATGTTCGGCCTCCTCAACAAGGGTGGTCAGTCTAAAACTCTTTCCATGGGATTTAAATTCAAGAACTAAGTCTCTTTACAAATTCTAGTCCTAGCTGTTTGTCCCAGATTGCTCCTACTTCTTCTTACCACCCTCCCCTCCCTCTCCACCCTGCTCTGGGCCCTGCTGCCTTTTTTTGCGTAATTGACTTTTGAAACTCAGTGGCAGAGGCATTCGCTGAGTCAGCAGAAGCAGCTGCTATTCCTCTCGCTTGGTCCTGGGCCAAGGGGGAAACGTGCCAGGCGGGCCCTGTGAGGCCTTGTGGAGTTGGCCGTGTGCGTCTGGGAGGGCTTGAGAACGCGGAGGAGAAGACTGGAGTGGAGCAGGGCCCAGGGGGTTCCCAGAAGCTGGGGAATGACTTGTTTGAGGGATATTGTGCCCCTTTTGAATGAAAAGGAAGGTATGAAAAAACCCAGGTGCACAGAGAGGTAGAAGGCAGTAAACTTTACAAACCAGTTCTGCACTAGCTTCCAGGTAGGAGCTTAATGATACTGACTCCCTCCTCCTACTGAGCCTTCATTCTGGTCTCATTTTCCAGCATACTGGGTTTGGAGTTCTTTCCCTGATGGGGAAGGAAAAGAGGCGGCTTGGGGAGCCTTGGCCTCCGTGGTCAGGCCTCGAAGGCACAAGACAGACAAGGTCCCCTCGGGCCGAGGCTTTCCTTGCCATCTAACAAGCCCAGCCGGAAGGAGGATGCAGCGGCAACGAACACACACAGTACAGATATCTTGGACACTATGCCTTCTGGGCTGCCTCCTTCTCAGTTGTCCTTGACGTGAACCTTTGATTCAGCGGAGAAAGCCATCTCTCTAGCTCCAAACCTGGTCTTTGTACTCACCCTCTTTACCTTATGCTCTTCTGGGTGAAGGTAGCTCTAGGTAGCTGCAGTATACTTATACCTGTTTGAATGTTTCTAGACATGTGTCTCCCAAGCATTAAGCAAGGGCTACTTCTTTCCTATCTTTGCATAGCACAGAATGCAGGGTTTTGAATGGACTGGACTGTTGATGGCTGGATGGACCTCAGCTCTCTCTTAATAGCCTTCAGAATGAGCCATTCCTGAGCTGCCACCTTCAAATGGACAACTTTAACTCAATAGCAGCAGAGATGCCTGCTCCAGTCAGCATCTTAGACAACTCAACCCAAAAAGCACATTCCATGGTTTTCTAGCCATTCCCAGCTTTCATTCAGCATGAGACTCAGGAGCTCTGAAGTCGAGTCAAGGTTCATTTCATGCAAGGCTGAGGGTGTAGCTCGGGGTTAGAGAGCTTTCCTAATATGCACAAGGCATTGGGTTTAATTCCTAGCCGCAACAAAAAGAAAAGAAAGCCATGATTTGATTACTGTTTATAAGATGAAGGCAGAGAGTCAAGAGATTGCCCTGCATAGCTTATGCAGAAGTGAAGGACAGAAGAAAGAAAAGATGGGAAAAAGAAAGTAAGAGAGAAGAAAGGGAAAGGCAGAAAATAGAAAGAACCGTGTGAAAGGCCAGGAAGGGAGAGTGAAACACTACGAAGCCATTCAGGCATCATAACCATTCTGAGTCCAGAGCTTGGAGTAAAGCTGAATTTGAAGTGTTAACGCAAAGATCCCACCAGCTTCCAGTAGTCATCTACCTGAGGGCCTGGAAACATGGCCGAACCCTGGCATCTGCAGACTTGCAATACATGACTGAGTAGGTGGGCAGATGTGCTCAGAGGGATCATACTGAAGCCAGCAGCTTTAAATAAGGTCATGAGCTTCCATGGCAAAGGCCCTTTCCCAGGCCAGGCTGTGGCTTGGCACCAGCCAGAAAAGTGGCGATAATCAATTCTGTAAATGCTGTGAACCTTGATTGAAAAAACAAAGAGGAAGAGGCTATGTTTGCTGCTTTCATTAAGCAGCATAAGCAGTAGGGGTCAGAGCTTAGCAAGAGAGTCAGGAAGCATGTGGATAAAGAATTTTAACCCCTCAAGGATTTTTATTCCGCAATATCTCTGTGCTCGCTACCTCCACACCATTGCTTTATTAGCCTGGCTTTCAAGGCCTTCCT
This sequence comes from Thryonomys swinderianus, assembly GCA_004025085.1. Taxonomy (NCBI): domain Eukaryota; kingdom Metazoa; phylum Chordata; class Mammalia; order Rodentia; family Thryonomyidae; genus Thryonomys; species Thryonomys swinderianus. Next base: position 16,205 of record PVIC010014679.1, on the reverse strand, counting down.
GTCTGTGCACCTCTCACCTGAAGGAGGGAGAGAAGTCCACATATTATTGCAGATCAGCTGGCAGTTAAATGATCGATTATTTCCTCATCCTAGGTACTCCAGGGCTCCTACTGCTTCTGGAACTGGTCAGGAAGAAGAGTGTTGGGAGATAAGAGACAAACTGCATGGCAAAATAATGTGTCTAGCACAGTGCCTAGTCCTTTGGAGCCCTTTCCATTCTTCTGTCCCCTCACTAGGCTACATTCTCAATATATAATGAGGCCAGAGCAGAATGAGAAAAGACATGCAGCAGAATTAGGATCGCGAGGCTTCTCTGCTGCCTCTTCCTCTTGCTTCAGCGTGCCGAGTGGAGGACTGATTCAGCAGGGCGCTCCCTGGAGAAATCCAGGCCGAGAACTGCCAGATCTGCTCTTCCCCTCACCTCGCCCTGCCTGTGGCCATCTCTCGTTGCCTGCTGGCCTCTCTGGCCCTACACTGTAGGGAAGAGGGTCCAGGGGAGGACAGATATCCTGACTAGGGGTCATGGATAGAGAGAAGGTGGAGCCAAGCGTGTAGCGAGATATGGGATTTCCTCCCTGAGGTTCTGCAGGGGATCATGGGCTGAAGTCAGGCAAAACAGTGGGGGAAGAAATGGGTCAAAAGGCAGTCAGGCAGGCCGCATGTGAATGACTTCACATTCAAGAAAAGAGGGAGAGGTAGGCAGGTATATTCCTGCTCTCTGAGTCTCTGGGTATCAAGGCCAGGGGGCGGGGGTGAGCTCTGAGGTTCTAGAGACAGTGAGGTGTTACTGGGGTTACCAACCAGTGAGTGCATGGCATAACTTTGTGAATAAAAGACTTTCAACAACTTCTACCCTCTTTCGTCATGCTATTTCTTGTTTTTGTTCTCCTCGCTTGGCAAACAAAAGCGGGGAAGGGAAGAAGGAAAGAGAAGGACCGGGCATACTGTTACACAGGAAGATGAATAAGAATCCAAGTGATTCCTACATTTCTAAATTCCCAGCAGGAACATCTGGGCGGAAGGTGTGGGGTCTCCAGGCCACTTTGGGAGCCACAGCAAAGTTTTTATCAAGAAGAGTTATTCAAGGTTCCATTGGGAAAGTTCATGCTCTTCTTGCCCACACAACCCCTTGAAGAGCTGCAGAGAAAGTGTTAACACAGGGAGGGAGGGAGAAAGGAGACGACAGATGTCATGACGGGATCGTGTGTGATCGTTATCAGGAAGCCACGGCTGCTCTGAGAAAAATGGGACGGAACAGTTCATTTCCCCTCTGTGGGGAAAGGGGCGTATGATAGCTGGAAGAACGCTGCCTTTGCTGAGCCATAGGCACTGTGAACAACCCAACTTTCTGCTTTCTATGCCAGATAGAAAATCATCAAACTGCGAGGGCAAATGAGCCACTGAGGGAGGTAAAGAATAAAACTGAATCTTTTTGAAGTTTGAATCAAAGGATTTAAACCCTTCAAGCCAAATCATCCTAGATCTTCAACCCCATGACCCTGTGGTTCCGTTAAAACCCCTAGGAGCTAACACTCCCTGACCCATCTTTTCTAACTGTGCAACAAATGGGAGAAGAAAATGCAGGCTTGAGCAGGGTGATGCTGGGAAGAAAAAAGAGTGTCTCCCAGACATAAAGCACGCTTGAGATTGAATAAAGAGGAGATTCCTAGTGGCCCCTTGCTCTTCCGCTCCTCTAATATCACCGTCAGAGCCAGGGGTCAGCCTGGGGTAGGCCAGGTGTTGATTTCTCAGGGCTCTGCTGTGATTTCTCCCTCACCTGTCTAATCAGGGAAGGAAAGGTGACGTGATCACAGCTTTCCCGACACACAGGACTGAACCCGCAGCCTCTTTTCACTTGTTCTTCCTCTCTGCCTAGTTCATGGGTCTTATGAGTAAAGAAAAAACTTGAAGTCTGAGAATTGAGGATGGAAGTGGTTAGCATTTCTCTTGAGACCTAATATAAGATTTCAGTTGTGGCCAAATAGGCAAGGGAAACACGGTTTGCAACCACTGGTCATAACAGAGATTTAAGGAGGCATTACACCCAAATAACTACTATGTGCCAGCCACTGCCCTCATCATTTTCCCCTTTCCACCACTGCCAACCTTCCTGCACAGATATTCTCCTTGAAAGAGGAGCTAGGATCAGACGGACTCCTGCCCAATGACTGAGCCTCCACTGATTGGGTGGACGCCTCCTTGCACCCCTCACTGCAGGGAGAAAGGTGCCCACTCAGGCCAAAGCAGAGTGATCTTCCTGCAATGAGCCACCCCTGGCTCCAGCTCTCACTGCATCGGTTAAAGGGCCAGCATGTTCTTCTGGAAAATGCTCTCTCCCACCTTCAGGCCCTCTGTCCCGGCTCCCCTGCCTTTTCACCTGGCTCCGGCCTTTCAGCTTTATCCTGTGCCTCCTAAATTCCCTTCTATCCCAACCCTACTCATTTTGGAACCGCCCCCCCCCATCTCTTTAACGCTCCTAACAAGCCTCTGGGCCAACCCTCTGTCTTTTTTCAAATCTCTCTCAATTTAAATAATTTTACTACCTAAATTCCCTCTCAAAATTTCCCTAACTTAAATCTTTCAGTGTTCCTTTTTCCTCCACTTTAATCTTCACGCCAACTCCTCAATTTTTCCCTTTAGGTCCTGCCAGTTTGCAATGTCCTCAATTACTTATCATCCCCTTTTCCCTTTCTTTGCCACCAAAGAGACTCTGCGTGAAACATCTTTCGCTCCTAGGTCCACAAACCTTCTCAAACACCGACACCGTTCTCTTCTTCTCTCCGAATCTCCTTGACACACTTCTCCCCCCACTTCACATGAGCCTCGTCCCTCAGACTCGCACCGCGTCCCCCCTCACACCCACTTGCTTCTCCCAACGCAATAGTCCTCAGTCCCCATCTTCTCCTCCCCACTCACTCGGGTCTCCTGCTCAGGACGCCCTTGCCGAGGGCAGCCGAGGATTTGTGCTGGAGGAGGGCTCCGGCGGCGGCGCAGCAACTCGGGGGACGCTCCTTCTCCTTGTCGGCCGCGGCCCCGAGCGTCACCAGGTGCTGGCGGGGCGACGGGGGCGGGTGAGCCCGGGCGCCCGGGCCGGGCTGGGGCTGCGCGGCGAGCTGTCCGTGGTGCTGAAGCGGCGGCTGCTCGGGCGCGGACTGCGGGGCGGCGGGCGGGAGCTGTCCGTGGTCCTGGAGCTGCTCCTGGGCCGCGGCGACGGCGCCGGCGGCGGGGGCGGCGGGCGAGGGGGACGCGGGGGCCCGCGGCGGGGCTGACGCCGGGGCCGCGAGCCCGGGCGGAGGCTGGGCTTGCAGGAGCTGCTGCTGCTCCCACAGGCTGCGGTTCTCCGCGCTCAGCTCGTCCAGGCGCCGCTCCAGCTCGTCGATGCGCTGGCGCTGGGTGTGGATGAGGCTCTGCTGGTTCTGCACGATGGCCGTGAGCTCCTTCAGGTAGAGCACGGCGCGCACCGGGTTCTCCAGCAGGCTCTCCATGCCGGCCGCCGCCGCCTGCGCCCTGCCAGCCTCGGCGGTCGGCGGGAGCCGAGCAGCCCCGGCGGCCGGCTGGCGGTCCTCTCCGGCTGCCCGGCCTCCCTCCCCTGCCTGCCTCCGGCGCCGCGTCACTGCCACACGGACATTCACACACGCACGAGGGGCGGGGCCGCGGCGCCGGGCCCACCCACCTCCCGCCTCTGGGCTTCCTGAGGAGGCCCTGCTTCCCGCTGGGCAGGGAGGGAGGGAGGGAGGGAGGACGAGGGAGGAGGGAGAGAGACGGACAGACAGATGGACAGAGAGAGACAGAGACAGAGAGATGGACCCCTGCGGTGAGGGGGGGGACATAGGAAGAAGGACTGGGAGAAATCCTACTGGCAAAGAAAGGGACAGCGAGCCAACAGGAGCTGCGATACTAGCAAAGTGTGGTGACACTGGTATGAGAAAAGCAGACAAGGAAAGAGAAAAAGAAGAGGTGAGGCTGGGAGATGAGGAAGCAGGAAGGGGCCAGGGAGACCAGAGGGAGAGGGAGAAGTGCTAAAGGAGAGAGAGGAAAGGTGCAGCGCTGGAGGGTAAAGAATTCTTGCTATGTCCAGCCATTCCAGAGGCAGGGAGCCCATCTTAAAGACCGCCTGGCTCCCCTCTTTTGTGTTCAACAATTTGTTCTGCTAAGGATTCCCCAGAACACAGGATCTTGGGATTTAAGGGCCCCTAGAAAACCCCTCTGCAAGGTGGGAAAGCTATTCCTCCAGGACTTTTTCTGGGATGAGATCTCAGGACAGTTTTGGCCTGGTCTGACTTCGGAAGAGATTGTTCTGTTTGATAAAAATTGAGGAAGTCCATGCTATTTGGAAATCCTGGGCTAGGTGAAGGTAAAATAAAAATGACTAAAGGGGAATCTTAGGTTTCTTCCTTATGCATAAGTGGATAAAATAAGAAATAATTAATTACCTAATTATGTGTTGGTGGTAGTGGTGATTTTAAATAGGATAAGGTAGATTTATGTCTTGAGTGCTTTAGAAACCATCACCAGGAGGTCGGGAAAGTCTTCTTTGGAAAAGTTTACACTTATAAGAAGTTTTCTTGGAAGGAAGTGAGGCTTAAGCAAAAGCAGAGAGTTACAAGTCAGCAGTTGGCCAAGACATTCATTCTTTTCTATAGTGATTGTGTGTAAAACAACCACCAAATGCAATGTGATACACCAGGATCCATGCAGGCTACTTTTAGTGAGGATTGTAAGTTATTCTTTCCATAATCAAGGAGATCACAATCTAGCATGGTAGGCGTGGCATGCACATGGAGGAGTAAAAAGGCAAGTCAAGATTTTTAAGAGTTCTTCAAGCCACGTGCCACAGGAGTTCAGGGGAGAGAGGCCGCCTCTGACTGTGGCGGTCTGATAAGACCTGATGAACGTGTCACTCAAGCTGGTCATGAAGGATGGGAAAAATTTCAACAAACACAAAAACCTAAGATGGGCTGATATTCCAGTATGGGGAAAATACTAAGGAATGGAGACAGAGCCTTTGGATTTATCAAATTTGCCAAACTGTCACTTCTTTTACAGATGTGGGACAGAAGAGAAACAGGACTGCGAGTGCTCTTCATATATGCCATTCCACTCTTTGAAGAAAAGGCTCATCGGCCTCCCTGCCTACCTGCTCTTCTCCCAGGGTAAGTGGGTGGATACGTGTTATCCTGTGAGCTATGTTAAGTGCGTGAATACTGTGTCCAGTGAGCTGAGTCAGTCAAGTCCATTTGGGAACGGACACGAATGATGTTATGGGAAAGAATTCATACTTTGCAAATAAACTGGTTTTCTATGCATTGGTAATATATATATATATATTTTTTTTTTTTTTGAGACAGGGTCTTTTTTTGTAGTTCAGGCTGGCCCTGAGCTCACTATGTAGCCCAGGCAAGTCTCAAACTCAGCAATCCTCCTGCCTCTGCCTCCTGAGTGCTGGGATTACAGGCATGAGCCACCACACCCTGGCACTGTGGTATGTGGTATTGATTGCTGGTGGGCGTGAGTCACCACGCCCAGCATTGTATGTGGTTACCAGGATCAAACCAGGGACCTTGTGCTTGCTAGGCAGGCGCCAGAACCACTGAGCTAAATCTCTGGCCCTGGTAGTGTATTTTGACTTTGGTTTTCTCTTATTTGCCTTCTAGCAAAATTTCCTTCATAAAGAATGAATGAAGGTGGGCTGGAGGGTTAGCTCAGTGGTTCTGGCACCTGCCTCGCAAGCGCAAGGTCCTGAGTTCAATCCCCAGTAACCACATACAATGCTGGGCGTGGTGGCTCACACCTATAATCCCAGCACTCGGGAGGCAGAGACAGGAGGATTGCTGAGTTCCAGGCTTGCCTGGGCTACATAGTGAGCTCAGGGCCAGTTTGAACTACAAAGCGAGACCCTGTCTCAAAAAAAAAAAAAAAAAAAAAAAAAAGAATGAAGGAAGGAAACACACCCACAGCTGGGTGACTGTTGATTTGTTGTCCAAGAATTTGGTATCTTGAGGACAATACCCTTTTTCCTTCCTTCCTTTTTCTTTCTTTGCTTCCTCTCTTAATCTTTCTCTTTATTCTTTCTTCACTCCTTGCCCCCTTGGTCGAAGGGATTGAGCCCAGGACCTTTGCACTGAGCTACATTTCCAGCCCGCTGTCTACACTGAAAAAGGGTCTTGTTCAGTCATCCATGCTGGGTCCAAACTTGCAGTCTTCCTGCCCAAACCTCCCAGGGACTGGGATGACTGATGTATGCCACCACACCGGGATCAAGACCAATGCTATTTCTACCCCTGGAACATCCTGCAGCATAATTCTCTATGGGGACTGATTAACATGCAATGGTCTGGTCCCCTTATCAGTCCTGCTGTACTGGAGTCCCTAGAAATGGGCCAAAGTGATTTCATTTTTTAACTTTTTTCTTTTACTTAAGACAATCTAAATTATTGAATTATAATTTATATGCATCAATATGTGCTCACTTTGAGTACACAGTTCAGTAAATTTTGACAACTAAACTCATGCAGTCACCACTATAATAAAAATTGCCATACAAAAAAGTAAATTCGTGCTCCTTTGCAGTGAATTCCTCTCACCCATAGCCCACTGATCTGCTTCCTATCAATAGATGTTAGTTTTGCTTGTTGTAGAGTTTAATATTAATGGAAATCATATAGTGCATGCGTTTTGTGTCTTTTTTGCTTATATAGTTTTTGAGGTTCATTCATCCCATTACAAGTATCACTAGTTTGTGTTTTTTTAGCTTAGAGAATATTCACAAAAATTTCTTTATCTATTTACCTGGTGATGGTCATTTTGGTTGTTTTCAGGTCCTGATTATTTTTTTTCCTTGAGACAGGGTCCCACTTTGTAGTGCAGGTTGGCCCTGAGCTTACTGTGTAGCCCAGGGAAGCCTTGAACTCACAGCAATCCTCCTGCTTCTGCCTCCCAAATGCTGGGATTACAGGCATGTGCCACCACACCCAGCATTGTGGTGTGTGGTATTGATTGCTGATGAGTTGAGTCACCACGCCCAGCATTGTGGTATGAGATTACCAGGGGTTGAATTTAGGACCTTGTGCTCACAAGGCAGATGCCAGAACCACTGAGCTAAATCCCCGACCCCAGGTCCTGATTATTTTTAATAATGCTATGATGACTAAAGAACAAGTTTTGGGTAGACATATGTTTTCTCAAGAGTGAAAATCTGGCCAGGTGTGATGACTCATGCCTGTAATCCCAGCACTCAGGAGATAGAGGTAGGAGGATTGCTGAGTTCGAGGTTTGCCTGGGCCACATAGTGAGCTCAGGGCCAGGGCCAGCCTGAGTTGCTTGGACTAGGATTGAATTTTGGATCTTCCTGCTTCAGCCTCCCAGAGTCTTGGAATATAGGTGTGTGCCACCACACCCAGCTCAATATCGTTTTAGTATTGTTTTCCTTATGACTAATGATGTTGAGCATTTTCTCATACACTAATTGATCATTTGCATATCTTTTTACCCACTGTTTCTATGAATTCTTGTTCTCTTATGGAGCTGTTCTTTACATATTCTAGAAAGCAGTTTTGTCAGATGTATCAATTATAACTTCTTTCTGTCAGTGGTCTGGTTTGTCATTGTATTTGTATTGTCTTTTGAGGAGCAAATGATTTAATTACAGTGGAAAACATAAATATTCTGTTGGTAAGTTTCTCTGTGTCCTACTCAAAACTCTTGGGCAGGAAGGCACGGTGGCATACACCTGTAATCCCAGTTATTTGGGAAGCTGAGGCAGAAGGTTACAGCTGAAGCCCACCTGGGCAATTTAATGAAATCTATCTCAACATAAAACAGCAAGGTTCTGGGCTGGAGATTTATCTCAGTGGTTCCGATGCCAGGCTAGCAAGTGCAAGGTCCCTGGTTCAGTTGCTGGAAACCACGTACAACAATGCTAGGCATGGTGACTCACAAGCACCAGCAATCAGTACCACATACCACAATGCCAGGCGTGGTGGCCCACACCTGTCATCCCAGCACTCGGGTGGCAGAGGCAGGAGGATTGCTGAGTTCCAGGCTTGCCTGGGCTACACAGCGAGCTCAGGGTCAGCCTGAACTACAGAGCGAGACCCTGTCTCAAAAGCAAAAAAAAAAAAAAACCAAGGTGCTGGGTTAGAGTACTTGCCTATCATATGCAGGCCCCTGGGTTCAATTCTGAGTACTGCAAATAAACATATAAATAAACAAACAAACAAAAGTTCTCTGCCTACTTCAAGGTCATGAACATGTTCTCCTATGTTTTATTCTGGAAATTGTGGAATTTTCCTTTATGTTTAGGCCTATCATCCACGTTAGGTTAATTTTTGCATTTGACATGAAGAGTCAAGTTTCATTTTTCTCCTTAAATTTTTGTCAGTATTTACAACTCAAATCATCTCAGCCTGAAGCTCTTTCTTTGTGGGAAGATTTTTAACTCCAAATTCAAATTAGGTATAAGCCTCTTTGGATATTTATTTCTATGTGTGTCTATTTTGGTAATTTGCATGTCTGGTAGGCAGAATGACGTCCCTCATGTACTCACGTCTTAATCCTCAAACGTATAAGTGTGTTAATTTGCACGGCATAGGCACTTTAAAATGTGATGATGTCATGGGCCTTGAAATGGTTAGGATTTTCCTGTTCATTAGGGTGAACCCACTATAACCAGGAGTCTTCATGAGAGGGAAATAGAGGAGTCAGATTTCGAGAGATGTGACGAGCCAGGCCTGATGGTGCACAACAGTCATCCCAGTACCTTGGGAGGTTGACACAGGACTGCATGTTCGAGCCCAGCCTGGCCAATTTAGGGATTTAGTAAAAGCCTATGTCAAAATAAAAAGGTGGGAAAGGCCACAGACATAACTTGTTAAGGCACTGGGTTAAGTCCTCAGTACTAAAAAAGAAGAGAGAAAGAAAAAAGACGAGGAAGGAGGAGGAGGATAAGCAGAGATATAATGCTGTTGGGGGCCCGGGAAGCTGGCAGGTGAATTCTCCCCCTGGAACCTCTACAGAAACACAATCTTTTTTTTTTTTTTTTTTTTTTGCTTTTTGGAGACAGGGTCTCGCTTTGTAGTTCAGGCTGGCCCTGAGCTCACTATGGTGCCCAGGCAAGCCCCCGCGAACTCAGCAATCCTCCTGTCTCTGCCTCCCAAGTGCTGGGATTACAGGCGTGAGCCACCACGCCCAGCATTATATGTGGTCACCGGGGATCGAACTCAGGTCCTTGCGCTTGCAAGGCAGGCGCCGGAACCACTGAGCTAACCCTCCGGCCCCAGAAACACAATCTTGACAATACCTTGCTCTTACAACTAAAATTAGTTTTCACCTTGTGAGTTCTGGAGGTACGAGATAATAAGTTCATTGTACTGCTTTAAGTCACAGTGTTTATGGTAATTTATTTTAAAAAAGAATAAGAAAAAGTGGATAGCTATAATTTCAGAACTCTGGGAAGCTGAAGCAGGAGAATCATGAAAGCAAATACAACCTGGGCAACAGAGTGATTTGGTGAGACCCCATCTTCAAATAAAAAATAATAAAGGACTGGAGATGTAGCTCATTATGAATGGAGGCCCTGGTTTCCATTCACAATATAACAAAACAAAACTTGCATAGTATCTTTCAAGAAACACATCCATTTTGTCTAAGTTGTCAAACTTGTGTATATGAAGTTATTCATAATGTTAGCCTGTTAGCTTGGTGATATCTGTAGGCTAAGTAATGATGTCTTTCCTTTTCTTTTTGTTTTTTTTTTTTTTTACAGGGTCTCCCTTTGTAGTTCAGGCTGGCCCTTAGCTCACTATGTAGCTCAGGCAGGCCTCGAACTCAGCAATCCTCCTGCCTCTGCCTCCCAAGTGCTGGGATGACAGGCTTGAGCCACCAAACCTGGCATTTGTAGTATGTGGTACTGATTGCCAATGGGTGTGAGTCACCACATTGGGTATTGTTGTATATGGTTACTGGGGATCGAACCAGGGACCTTGTGCTTGCTAGGCAGGCGCCAGAACCACTGAGCTAAATCTCTGACTCTTCTTTTCTGTTTTTGAGAGATACCCCATAGTAATGATTTTTACAATTAATTTTATTGATCACATTATTCATAGGGAATTTGTACTTGTACATAATATATCTTGATTTTTCTTGTTTCCCCAACCCCTCCCTCTTTTCAACCCCTTTTCTCTTCCTTATTACAAAAGCTTTGTTTCTATTTTTCCATCTATTCTTTTTCTTTCATTCCTTTCCCCTCCCTTGTCCCCATATACCTTTGAAGATTTGCTTCCTATTTCCCATTATCTATTCTACATTTTGGTCCTTATTTACCCTTGTGGTTTCTCATGACGTAGGGGAAGTCGATGAATTCCTAAATCTGCTAGATATCCAAAATGCAAGTTTGTATTCTCTAAAATCGAAGAAGGAATACTAGCAACAAAAGAGGTTAAGAGTAGGAAAAATGTATTGAGAGAAAAAGAGCTTCTGTCTAAGAGAGACAGAAATTGGACCAGAAAGTGGGCTGCCCGCTCACCCTGATTCTCAAAGGTGTTTTATGGGACAAAGCCATGAGGTGAGGTGGGTTCAAGGTGAGACAAAAGTATAGTCAACTAGTAAGACTGCAAGTTCAGTTGCTTAGGTAATATCAGTCCAGAAAGAAATCACAAGGCGAACAAAACTATGATCAACCAATAAGATTATAATAAGCACAATTGCTGAGATCATATTGATTAAATGGATCCAGTGGAGAATCAAGTCAGTAGCAAGTGTACAAGAATTTTAGGACAGGGATCTTTCCTGGAAGGTGCTGATAAAGAAGTTGGTCCCCCACCTAGGTGATTGATACATATTTAGACTACCAGTCACTGCTGTTTATCCTTATGGGACACACACAGATGTACTAGTGTCTCTTACAACACTGGCCTTCAGTGTGTGTCTTGATTGTCCTCCTTGTTGGCTCCTCTCAGGCCAGCTCTGTCTAACTGCCTACTCAATATTTAATTGACTTACCTATTTACAATACTCACATCAGAGAAAAATTCTATATTTAAACACGTGTCCAATCTTTTCACTTAAGAATATGATCTCAAGGTGCATCCATTTACCTAGAAAATCTCTCAAGTTTATCCTTTATGGCAAAGTACCACACCACTATGTAAAAAAAAAAAATCACATCTTCTTTATCCATTCATCAGCTGATAGACATCTGAGCTGTTTCCAAGATTTAGCAAACTGCTGCTATAAATGAGCATGCATATATTACTGCAGTATGATGTTTTTAATTTTTAAATTGAGTTTATTGGTACATTTTAGTATAATTTATGATCACATTCATCACTGAGAATTTGTATCTGTACGTGATATGTCATGATTATTATATTTTCCCATTTTCTGCCTTCCCTTTAACCCCTCCTCCCATATATATTAGCTTTGTTTCCAGTTTTTTCCTTCTTACCTTCAATTTTTTCTTTCTTTTCACCTGCCCCACCTTCCTAGTTCACCTTTCCCTATGAACATTTCTTCCTATTTCATAATATCTATTATACATTTTGGTCCTCATTTACACCTTCAGTTTCTCACACAGAAAAATGAGTCAGTATTTACACAAGTGTGTCCTGTTTATTTCACTTATGCATATGGCCTCAAGATGCACCCAGTTAGCTATGAATGTCTCAAGTTTATCCTTCTTTGTGGATGAGTAGTAATCCATTTTATCTGTCTGTCTGTCTGTCTATTTATTTAGAGACAAGGGCTCGCTATGTAGTTCAGGCTGGCCCTAAGCTCACTGTGTAGCCCAGGCAAGTCTCAAACTCAGCAATTCTCTTGCCTCTGCCTCCTGAGTGCTGGGATGACAGGTGTGAGCCATGATGCCTGGCATTTGTGGTATGTGGTACTGATTACCGGTGGGTATTGTTGTATGTGGTTACCAGGGATCTAACCAGGGATCTTGGGCTTGCAAGGCAGGCACTGGAACCACTGAGCTAAATCTCCAGCCCAGTACTCCATTTTATTAAGGAACCACATTTTGTTTATCCAGTCACTAGTTGAGGGGCTTTGGGGCTGTTTCCAAGATTTAGCTATTACAAACTGCGCCACTATAAACATGGGTGAGCATATGTCCCTGTGCTATCACGCTTTTAATTCCTTAGGGAACGCATCCAATGTTTTTAACTCTTTCAGGATGAAAACAAGATAGGGAATAGCTGGGTCAGATGGAGCTCGGGTCCTTGCTGTCCCTGGGAATGCCTTCTGTTCTTGTCAGAGGGTCTCTGATCTTCCCCTTGAGCGTTCCTTCTTTGCTCCAGTGTAGATGCCACAGTCTGGTGGCACAAACCTTTCACTCCACTGGCACAGGCTCTCTAGCTTCCACCTTCTTGGAGCAGATACTCTGTATGGATTTGCATGAGACACTGCCATGGACCCTAAGCCTCTGGCTGGACTCCCAGAGGACTTGCCTTGGGCTTTAAGCCTTTAGCTGGACTTGTATAGAACATTGTAGTGAATCCAGGTCCTGAGCTGAATTATTCAAGACTCTAGTGTGAGGGTAGATCCATTGTACTCCCATGCATTTGACTTTTTGGGTGAATATTATAAAATAATCCTATAAATTATGTGTGCTGTATAAAGTCTATACCTTTGCAAACCTTGACCACAATAGTACATTATATATTTATGATTGTTATTTCTTCCTCTTGAATTGTCCTCTTCATAAGAATTAGTGACCTTTTTGTCTCTCTTGGCCAGTCTTCGTTTGAAATCCACTTTGTCCACAAACAGAATAACTATCCATGCTTTTTTTTTTCAGCTTCCTGTTGCATGGAATATTGTTTTCCATCTTTTGACTTTCAGTCTATGAATTTCTTTTTGAGTTAAATGTGTTTCTTCTATGTAGCAAATTGTTGGATCTTGTCGTCTTGATTCATTCTGCCAATCTGTTTCTTTCTATTGGTGACTTGAGGCCATTTAAATTGATGGTTATAACTGATTTGTATTGGCTTATTCTTGCCATGTTATTTTTCTTGTTGTACACCTCCTTTCTTTCTCCTCTGTTTAATTGTTTGCCTTACCTGGTGATTCCTTCTGTTGAGGTTCATGAAATTGTGGTGTTCGTTATCTCATTCCAGAGTATCCTTGAGAACATTTTGGAGGGCTGGTTTGGTGGCCATGAATCGTTTTAGTTGTTCTTTATCATGAAGGTCTCTTATTTCTCCATCAAGTTTGTGGGGTACACTGAGCTGGAGTTTGTTTCTTTTAGGGCTTGAAATATACTCTGACTCTCTTTGAATTAAAGGTTTGTGTTGGTAAGTCTTCTGTGATTCTGACCAGCTTTCCTTCGCGGGTGATTTGTTTCTTTTCTCTAATTGCTTTTAATATTTGGTTCTTGTGTTTAATTTCTGGAATCTTGACTTTTTTCTTTAGTTTTTTTTTTGCTTTTTGGAGACAGGGTCTTGCTTTGTAGTTCAGGCTGGCCCTGAGCTCACTATGGTGCCCAGGCAAGCCGTCGCGAACTCAGCAATCCTCCCGTCTCTGCCTCCCGAGTGCTGGGATTACAGGCGTGAGCCACCATACCCGGCACTGTGGTATGTGGTACCGATTGCTGGTGGGCATGAGTCACCATGTCCAGTATTGTACGTGGTTACTGGGGATCAAACTCAGGACCTGAACTTGCAAGGCAGGCACCGGAACCACTGAGCCAAATCTCCGGCCCTTATTTTCTATTTTTAAACTAATTTTCTGAGTTGATACTTGTAAAGTGCTTATTGTAGATAACTATTACTAGTAGCTAGAGCACCTTTGAAATGATTACTTTTTCAGAGATGTCTTCTAGGTGTCACTGGCTTTTGGGTTTTAGGTGTGTTGCAAGATCCTACTTCTTCAATTCATTATCTATGAGAAGTGGCTGATTTTTTGATCTAGTCCCAGCTGGTTTGTTATTAGAGTATACTGTTTGTGACCCTCAGGCAATCTTGGTCATGGCATACAAGAAAAAACAACTGATTAGTGCCGGGCGTGGTGGCTCATGCCTGTAATCCCAGCACTCAGGAGGCAGAGAAAGGAGGATTGCTGAGTTTGAGGCTTGCCTGGGCTACATAGTGAGCTCAGGGCCAGCCTGAACTACAAAGCGAGACCCTGTCTCAAAAAAAAAAAAAAACTGATTAGAGTAGCTTTGTCATCTTGGGTAGAGTAGCACAATCAGTAATAATAATAATAGTATCAAGCATGCACTAGAAAATGACAAATTGTGGTAACTATTAATTTACCACCTTTAACCATAGGAACAGATTTATACTTACATAACAAAATCTAAAGCAAACCAGAAAATTACACTCAATAAATATTCCCTCAATTGAGTGATTTTACCCTATGGGGAGAAAATTGTGTCCAATTTCATTCAAGATGTTGGTAATTTTTCTATCCTTTTTTAAAAATTAGTTTGGGTGCGGGGCCGGAGGGTTAGCTCAGTGGTTCCGGCGCCTGCCTCGCAAGTGCAAGGTCCTGAGTTCGATCCCCGGTAACCACATATAATGCTGGGCGTGGAGACTCACGCCCACCAACAATCAACACCGCATACCACAATGCAGGACGTGGTGGCTCACGCCTGTAATCCCAGCACTCGGGAGGCAGAGACAGGAGGATTGCTGAGTTCGAGGCTTGCCTGGGCACCATAGTGAGCTCAGGGCCAGCCTGAACTACAAAGCGAGACCCTGTCTCAAAAAGCCAAACAAAAAAAAAAATTAGTTTGGGTGCATATTTATCTATCTTTATGATATTTTCAAAGAACTAGGTTCACTGTCCTTGCCTTTTTTCTGTTGTTTTTTTTCTGTCTTATTGACTTCTACTCTTACCTTTATTATTTCCTATCTTTTGCCTTCTTTTGTAGGCATTTGTTCCCTTCTTACTAGTTTCTTAAAGTGAAAGCTTAGAAAATTGATTTTAGACTTTTCTTCTTATTTAATGTAAGTACTTAGATCTGTAAAGTTTACACCAAGCACTGCTTTAACTGCACCCCACAATTTGGTTTAAGATTTTATTCAGTGTAAAAGACTTAGTAATTTCCTTTATTATTTAGAGGTATGACATTTACTTCCAACTCTTCCTGTTATTGATTTCCAGTTTAATCCCTTTGTGATCAGACAACATATTCCATTGACTTCCATCTTTTAAACTTAATGATACTTTGATATGATCCCATGAAAATTGTATTTTGATGAATGCCCCATGTACAATTGTCTGACAGTCACTTTAGTTTCCTTGTCATTAATGTTTGCATGTCTGCTAGGTAACATAATGATTAAATGTTCATAACCTGATAAAAGAACCTGGCAAAAGAGGCTTTGTACCTACTATTAAAACAAAGGCCCCTGAGATATCAAAATGGCCAGAGATTCTCCGGGGAACCAATCTAATCACGTGCTTAAAGCTACAGAACCACTTCCAACTGTGATCCCAGGGAGATGTGACAGCAAAAAGGTCAGAAGAGCACAAAGTGACAAGGGGCAGCCCCATTCTTGCTTGCTGTGAGGATGGAGGACAAGGCTACAGGTCAAGGGATGCGGGAGTCTCTGGAAGACAGAAAATGCAAAGTAACTGATCTCTGGATCAGTTACTGTTGAGCTTCCAGAGGGAATGCAGACCTGCTGACAGCTGGATGTCAGCCAAGGGAGACTTCTGGTAGGTCTCTGAGGTTCAATACATTCGCAATGCATAAGCCATTGCGCAGCTGTGTGATAATTTGTCATGGCAGTCATGGAAAACCAATATAATACATCACATTTTCTCCTACCCTTTCACTTTTAACCTGTGTCTTTAAATTTAAAATGTTTTCCTTGTAGATAACATTTACTTGGATCTGGCCTTTTTTTAATCCACCCTGACAATCTGTGTTTTAATTGAATTGTTTAGATAATTTATATGAGATGATCAAATATGCAGCTCGTGTTTAAATTTAAAAAAAAATTAAAAGACACTAGGCATGGTAGTGCATGAATATAATTCCAGCACTCAGAAAACAGAGGCAAGCCTGATGTGGTGGCTCACATCTGTAATCCCAGCATTCGAGAAGCAGGAGGATTGCTGAGTTCGAGCCTTGCCTGGGCTACATAGTGAGCTCAGGGATAGCCTGAACTACAAAGAGAGACCCTGTCTCAAAAAAGAAGAAGAAGAAGAAGAAGAAGAAGAAGAAGAAGAAGAAGAAGAAGAAGAAGAAGAAGAAGAAG
>PVIC010014678.1:0-27379 GCA_004025085.1 Thryonomys swinderianus | reverse complement strand
CCACCATGCCCAGCATTGTGGTATGTGGTATTGATTGCTGGTGGGCATGAGTTGCCACGCCCAGCACTCTATGTGGTCACCGGGATCGAACTCAGGACCTTGTGCTTGCGAGGCAGGTGCCAGAAGCACTGAGCTAAATCTCTGGCCTCTTAAGGTAGTTTTTAAAATTTAATGTTCAAATATTTTCCTCAGTGAAAATCAAGCCTCACCAACAAACTCCTTGAAATCTTCATTTTCTGCTTGCTTCTTGTCATGGAGGTATGGCTATATATTTGAGGTTTTGATTATAACTATCAACTGCAAACTCTTAAATTCTATTTTATTTATTTTAATGGCATGTGACAAATTACCCAAACACTTAGTCACATAGCGCAATTTTATTTTGTTGACAATTCTGTAGATCAAAAATTCTAGGAGGCGTTGGCTGAGAAGATTCTCTGACATCTACAGCATCATTTTCCTAAATGGTGTCCTGCCTAACTCAGCCTGTTCCACCAAGAATGATGTCTAGCAGTTGATTTGGCTTTTGAGGAGCTGCAGCTACTGACCAGAGGATCCACATGCAGTCTCTGTATGTGATTTGTATGCCAGTGCAGATGGCAGTGTGTCCTCAGATCAAATACACTTCTTTTCTGTGGCTACTATAAGACAGTTACAGAGACTGAGTAGGTCAAAATGGCAGAGACTTATTTTTTTCACACTTTAAAAGGCTGACAGTCTCAAATCAAGATGCAGAAGCAGCCCCAGTGAAGAATCCTTCTTTGCCTCTTCCTAACTCTGAGTTTCCTGGCGTTTCATGGCTTATGCCTGTGTCACTCCAGTTTCTCCCTCCATTTTCATCTTTCCTTGTGGCCATGTCTTCTATTTTCTGGAATTTGGGATTGAACTCGGCACTTTTTCATTGAACTATATCCTCCATCTTTTTTGAAAAATTTGAGACAGACTCTTCCTCAGTTACCAAGTTGCCCAGGTGAGGCTTCCATTTGCCACCCTCCTACTTCAGCCTCCCGGAATGCTGGGCTTGCACCCATGCACCTTGATTGCCAAGGCTGTGTGCGTCTGTCTCCATCTCTCTCTCCTTATAAAGGTATTAGCCACTGAATTTAAAATGCTCTCCAACCCAGAATAATCTCATCTTAAGATGATTACAGTTGCAAAGAATTTAGGTGTAAATAATATCTTACTGACAAGAGTGAGGTTTAGGATATTACCATGTTTTTGGATAACACAATTCTAAACATAACACTAGGCCTTTCAAAGGCCAAAATGGTAAAACTTTTGAAAAAAATATAACCAATTAAACTTAGAAGGCAGAGAATTTTGGACTTGCCACATTCTATTAATGAAGAAAGCCACTAATTCTGGTTCAAATTCAAGAGTAGAAGAATTTGATTCATGCCTAAGTGGGAATAGTATTAAGGATTTGTTACCATTTTTAACCTATCATGTCCTCTTTTCCTTTTTCTTGTGTATTGAGAGTGAGAGAAAGGATGGGGGGGGAAGTGGAGTGGACACAGAATAGCTCTTGTTGTGAGAGAATTTAAACGAATTGCTTAAGATGGCTCCTTGCACAGACTCCAATGACTGATGAAATTCCTCCTGACCAAATACCAAGCAGAAGTACACTGTAAACATGCTATTCCTATTAGTTTATATGCTTCTTCCTCAGAATAGCCTAAAATCAAATTGAACTCTCCCAAGAAACATTCCACTCTGAGGACTTTGTATAAAAATCAAGTTGTTTTTCTAAAGCTTATCACTTTTAGATAACTGTATGAATTTTGAATTATTTTTCAGCAGTATTTATTGTATATTAGTAGGATGCTCTTTCCCTGGTTGCTGTCTACTTGGTTTCTTCCTGAGGAAGGGATGTGCCTCCCTTGCCACTGAGTTCACACTGGGCCCCTGGACTTGCTTTGACCATTAAACCGAATGGAGGGTTTTGTGTCCTTTGTTGACAAAATCTTTGGGACCCAGTCTATAGTTCTGTTATACTCTTAGAGACTGGCAGGTCTTCAGCTGATCCTCATTCTTGACTTGTGTCCTGGAATAATGAAGGAGAATCCATGACAGTATAACAGGACCAAGTGGTTTAAGCCCCTGACACTTTCTTGTATTTTTTTTCTTACAGTATAATTCCAAATCCCTGATGCACTGTCCATAAAAATTAAGATTTGATGTCTGTGCTTTCTTAAAGGAACTAAAACTCCATTTCAGTGGAGGAATAGAAAAATTTCCACAGATGCGACGAATTTAGTATTATATTAATGAAGGCCTTTAAGTGAAGTAGCATTGTTAGATGACTGGGTCTGCACTTTGTATCTCTGTGACATTGAGCAAATTACTAAATGTCTTAAACTTCTGTTATTTCATCTAGAAAATGGAGATAGCAATACAGTGCCTCATGGGATTATCCAGATAACTCAATAACCAAAAGCAGTGTTTCCCTGTGGGAACCATCTTGCTAGCAGGTGACAGGGGACATTGTCATAGGCATTTATTAATGCTGCTACTGGACAGGAGTGCAACTGGTATCTAGAAGATGGAAGCCAGATATGTTTCAAACTATCTACAATGCACAGGGAAGCCCCTGTGACAAAGAATTTTATGGCCCAAATATCAAAAGTATTGCAGTTGAAAAATCCTGAGCTAAGGCAAAATACTTACTTATTGACACACAGTAAAAGAAACACGGTATTTGTCACATGTACTAGTATTGAGTGGGCTTAAATAACAGCCTGGGAATATTTTGACATTATTAGTTTATAAATCAATCCTAGTTTTGCAAGTGTATTCTTAATGCCTGTGTTTGATTATACATCTGTAACTATAGAAAAATCATTGCTTTTGAGATGGTTTGACAGTGCCATTCTGTAAACCCCATAGTGGTTATATCAGTATAAAATATAAGAGGCTAAGAATTCTCTGAAGTACCATAGGATATTTTATGATATACTTTAATTCATGGTAATTATTGTCAGCATCAACGTACTTTAGACATGGCTTATAAAATCATATGCATTTAAAATGTTACATAAATATGTAATGAATAAAAGTAATCTGTCTGAATAATAAATATATTTTCCCACAGAGTAAATGAAACAGGTCATAAGAAGCTGTTCCATTTAGTCAGGTAAATACTATTTTCTGTATTTGACTTTCTTCCATTGTTTTGAGTCCTGGGAATAAAACCAGAAGTGTTGTCTTGACATACAGTTGGAAAATAATATCAACCAAAGCATCTCCAAATCTTATATTACCAAGTTACAGTCTTCTCTGTGTCCTCTTGTGAGTGTTCAAGGATTCACCAGCACTGTGTCATGATCTTTCTCTTCATAACAAGTAACTTTGCTGTACCTGATGGTAAAGGCTGGTAATTAATTGTACGGAAAGCTCTTGATCTTAGTGGAAAGACAGGCAGATAGTTGGCTTCTAGTGCTGAAGATTAACCTTCTAGTGACCTTGAAACATCTGTTTCCTAGGCAAGAATATGCTGTCGAAATGAGTGTATAGAGTAAGATTTCTGTTTTTATTTCCTGGTATATAAATCATAGGAATGTCTCCATCTGCCCTATTTTACATACATACATACATATATATATATATATGTGTGTGTGTGTGTGTGTATGTGTGTGTGTATATATATGTGTATATATGTATGTATATATGTGTATATATGTATATACGTGTATATATGTATATACATATATGTATATATGTATATACATATATGTATATATATGTATGTGTATATGTGTGTGTGCATGTATTTATTCCATAGGATTATTTTCTATTGTCTTGGTTATCTTCTCATTGCTAGAACAAAATACCTGACACCCACCACCATTTGGAGGAGGTAATGTTTATTTTATCTCACAGTTTATAGAGATTTTGGTGCATAGCCAGCTAGTTCCAAGGCAGGGCAACATGGCACGAAGAGGCAAAACAGGTTACAGTAGGCAGGCAGATAGATGGCAACCGTAGCAAGCCTCCCTTTTCCTTTACATTGCATCCAGGCCACTTAGTTACCCATACTCAGAGAAGGCCTTCTGTCTTCAGTAAATCCATTCGGCCACACTCAGAATGATGCTAAACCAAGCAGAAGACTAATCTTGAGCATGTGAGGCTTTGGAGAGACATCAAAATACATCTAGATTTTGAATGACATAAAATTGTGCACAATCTGCTAAAGAAACAAAATTATTAATAATTTATTTATTTCCCTTTTGCTTGAGCATAACTTTGTTATTTAACACTTGTTTTTATTTTAATTAAAAAATCTAGGGGCTGGAGATTTAGCTCAAGTGCTAAACCTTGAGTGCTCCAATCTTGGATGCACAAGGGCCAGAGTTCGATCCCCAGTATCACAAAAAGCAAAACAAAACAAAACAAAAACAAACAACAAAAAAAAAACCCTAGCAGGATGTTGCTCTTTAGCACTGGAAAATTTTGGAAAATACAGTAAAACATTTTTCTAGAATTTTAGTTAGCAAGTAATAATAATAATAATGGTAGCTATCACATTTTGGTAATAATCTCTTTGGTGCCAATCTCTGTGTTATATTTTCCCTGTATTTTCTACTTAATTTTAATAATAATTTACAGGTTGAGATATTACCTACCTACCTGTGCTAAACTGAGACATAGGGAACATTAAAGGCTACATAATATGAATACTCATGAAAGGTGTTAGTCAAAATATATTCATAACCTCCATGTCTTATAGCTAAAATACTATTAACGTACACCTTCAATGAACTGATAACAACATAGCCTTTTTAATAAGTAAGATCAGTTTTTCCTGAACATGTGAGTTTACTTTTCCTTTTTTGTGGGGATGCTTCTTTTTCTTTTTTGGAATCCCTTCACATGTAGCACTACATTCAAATTGCTAGCTGTGTAGTCTTTTTCTCCCTCTCTTCAGTGCCAGCTGCATGTCAGTGGAAGTGAGAACATAGTCCATCCCAGAAAAATTGTGATAGAAGAAAACACTGAAAAAAGCCCTATTAGAGAGAGATAAAGTGAGCAGTGGTTCTTCTCATTCATTTCTCCTACCTATTCTATAGATCCATGTAGATTTATGTAACTCAAATTAGCAAAATATATCTATTTTCTCATCCTGTATCTCATATCTTTGGAAATCCTTGTTCTCTGTGTGAAAGAAGGAAATAACTTAGTGACTATTTTTATGGATGAGAAGGCTGTAGCCTCTTAGAAAAACTCACTGCTTATTTTAAGTGTCACAACCTATAAGTTCCATTTAGGAAGAGGGTGCAAAATATGAAAACTATCATCTTTCTATCTATCATCTATCTATCATCTATCTATCTATCTATCATCATCATCATCTATCTATCTATATCTATATATTTACATATCTATCATCTATTTTATCTATTGATCTGTGTATCTATCTATCTGTCATCTATATCCTTGAGGGAAAGGTAGTATTTTGGACATTTGTTGTTCTTGGCAAAAAAAGTATTTTGGAAGAAAATAAAATTCCATATCTATTGGTTACTTAGCATTATAAATCTCTATGTAAGTTCCTTTATAGTCCCTAAGCTATCTTAGCATATTTGTGTTCATTCCTTTATAGTCTACTTGCGTGCCATTTTTTAATCAGTTAAGATTAATCTAGGTAACAACCTTATGATTCAAGCCCAAGTGTTATCATGGCATTACCAAGGTTTGCAGAATTTAGTAACTTTTCTAGGATTCTGTTAGATATAATTAACCCCAGATTCATGCTCAGGCATTCTGACAACAGTGTTCATGCTCTTAACCTTTACATATCACTTTGTTGAGTAAAAGGAAGCCAGATTTGACTACTGCTCATGTTCTTCCATCTCAGAACTTTAGCAGTCTTGCAGGAAGAGAATACTCAAAGTCTTGTATACATTTTTAAAAATCATATCTGAGTAACTTATAGAAATCACTTGAATTATAAGCAGTTATAATTCTGCATCTGCTGAATTACAGAATGATTTCAATTCTGTGCTCGCTTCGGCAGCACATATACAGAATGATTTCAATTCTTTCATATAGGGATCTCCATGACTGGCCTTAACACCTCTATGCTGTAAGTTACCCTTACTTACATTGAGGGTACACTTGGATGCAGAAGTTTATGGGTGCAGAAATCAAACTCTGATCTGACTGCCGTTGTGATGTGTGACAGCAGTTCTGGAATAAGAAGAGATAATTTCCTATTGTACTAACAGAACATGAATCAAATGTTCATAGGCTGAAGTGAAGCTAATCAGATGATGTTCCTGGCACAGCTCAATTTAGAAAATTTAGAATTTCTACTTATGTGTAAATTTTTTCTCCCTAGTTTTTTAAATTGTTTGATAAAAGTTTGATCAGGTACTTTTTTAATTAATAAAAGTTAAAGAAGAAATGAACCAATAATTATTTACTTTGCAGTAGCTTGGTAGTTAAATCTTTATAGTTTTTATACCTGTTATTGAATTGATAGGCCAATTTTTTTGGAATTTTTTTGTCTTAAAATATCTTCATAGCCTTTGTTATATTAGTAATTTAAAACATTTTTTTTTTAGTTTTTGCCCATTTTAAGTTTACCATTTTATCCATCAGATCTTGGAAAATTTCCATTGAATCTAGTAATTTATGAATTTTTCTATGGTTAGGAAAGGAGAATTTACCAAAGCAGAAAATCATCTTGCAACCTGAGATGACATTACTTTTTGACTTTCTCCTCTTCTCTTACTTTGTTTCTCATTTTTGCTATTTCCTTTCTGTCTAGTGACGTCTGAAATCAGAATGTTACTGAAATTTATACAGAACACAAAAGCAATATTATTCTTAAGGATTCAGTCTACAATTTAAAACCAATCTGGAGCAGTCTTTATGTAGTGAAAGCACATCTTTGCCATTCTCACCCATTTCTACCTGTTGTGCATCCATTTTTTCCCATCCTCTTTCATTTCAAGTTCTGCAACATGCTCCTAGCAAAAATGTGGTTTGTGTGTGTGTGTGTGTGTGTGTGTAGATTTTCAAATCCCTAATTTTTAAAAGTTAGCTTAATAATTTTGTAAGTTCCTGAGAATTTAACAAAAATTCACCACAACTACCCTGAATAAACTAAAAC
The DNA here is from genome assembly GCA_004025085.1 of Thryonomys swinderianus. Classification (NCBI taxonomy): domain Eukaryota; kingdom Metazoa; phylum Chordata; class Mammalia; order Rodentia; family Thryonomyidae; genus Thryonomys; species Thryonomys swinderianus. Next base: position 20,265 of record PVIC010014678.1, on the reverse strand, counting down.
TACTGTTAAATTTTATGATGCAAGTCCCACCATGATAACTTTAGAAAGAAATAAAAATTTTCATTTAGGAGTGAATTGACCACATTTACATATAGACTTCTGCAGAAAATATGGACACACAAGGTTGGTTTCTTGGCTTGAAAGCATTGTTTACAAATCATTCAGTCAATTATCTTTAAGACTATTCTTCAAGCATTTTATAGTTATACTTTAACATTCAATGCAGATATTTTAAAATTCCATGTTCATTGTTGATTAATGAAGGAATAATTTTATAAGCTGGGTTAATGTGGACTGCTGTCTTCTCTCTAGATCTGAAGGGCAGACCTTAGACTGCAATGAATTCAACGAAGGAAATGTCCTCTCGCAGTCTCTTGGAGTCATGCCTGTCTGCTTCTCTGGGGGACCCTGTCACTTCTCTGTGCTTTTTCATTTTGAAATTCCACATTTTTAATTGGAAGGGAGGACTTAACTCATAAAACATGTTTTGTTACAGGGCATTTGACTCCTTCCAGCTAAATATGCAGAGATAAGTGTTTTCTTTCTTTTTCCTCTCCTCATTCTTTTCCTAAATTTTAGTGGCTCTTGCTTCTGAGATTAACTAAATTTAAGAAATATTTAAACCAAATACATTGAAAATTATGATGAAAAAAATCTCCTGGGCTCAGTTGTTGATAGGGAGTATAGAAAGAGAAAGATTTTTCATCATGTTTTATACCTTATAAAGTAGCTTTTTTCTGGTGTAAAGATATGTGCTATGTATTGTTGTTCATGCTGGGGTCAAGGAGAATAAAGATGACCTAACTACTTAGTTAATTCCTAAGTATGTTTGATATAAAGAACAAATAAACATAACCATCCATATACAGTGGTGGCTGAAGTTATTTCTGGTCATCTTTATGGCTTCTCTCCAAGGTCAATGTTGTCTGTTTGCTGCTAAAATTATTCAGTGACTTGATTGTTCAGTTTAAATTGTGTCAAGGTAACTATTTGGTTTCTGACACTTAGTCTAAATTCTGTGGTTTGAGCCACTTCATTTCCTGGCATCTCAAAGAATTCTGGGGCTTGGAAAGACTGATGGGAAGCATCATATCTTGTCTTTCTCCTGTCTTTGGACAGGGACCTCTGTCATATTTTAAGCTGTGGTAGCTTGACTTCAAAGCGAAAAAAATGACACTTCATTGTAGGATATTGAAAGATTTCTCAGAACTCTGATCAGAATTTTATGGAAAAATACAAGGAAGTGCATTATTTCATAGAAGCATCAGAATACTGGTAGAAAGCAGCTGCAAGAATCTGAACATGACCCTTTTCACTATCTTTTTAAATTAATGGTTTTTCTCTATTGCAAATGTATACACTTTAAAGAAGACTTAGAAATATAGCCACCCAATTTGTTTTTATGGGTAGAAATAGTTTTCTTATAGTTTGTTAAACACATTTTGAATTGTTACATACAATGTAATATGTACTTATCATGTAAACATCCCTAATTTCATAACATTAAAGATTGGTAACTTTAGGAAATGTAATATTATTCATTAGAGTTTCAGATGAAGAAATTGACATTAGTTGGGCAGTTAATGGCCAACATCAAAATCACATTTCTTGTATATACTAGTCATCAGTAAGTCTCTGGCTATATGGAATAACACAGGTTCTGTGAATCTTTGTACTTGGATCATAATATTTTCATAAAAATTCACTCCACTGAAAAAAGAACACTAAATAATAGCTAAAAAGAGAAGAATATAGTCATTATACTCTATTAAAATGTTAAAATAAATTAGCTCATTACAGCAACCATTAGAATGTGATGGCAGAGGAATACAAACAGAAAGAACTATGCAAAATTTGTGTTACATTCATTAATTCATTCATTTTCTCAATAAACATTAAGATTTATTTGCTAATTATTATACCGGTTCTCATTTTCCAAGGACAAATGTCATAAACATGTTTCCAGCTTTCACGGAAATTTTAGTCTAGTGGAAGAGACAGCAGCGGTGTGAGAGAGCAGTCATAAACCATCATAAAGGCTGGCAAAGAAAAGCACCTAAGAACTGCGAGGGGAGAAAACTGCAGCAACTGGTTAAGTTACAGCTCTCAACATGGGGTCCCCCAAACCTCTGAACTCTGAACTAGCATTTGCAAGGCAAGGGAGCTGCAAGAGCTTCACGCAGGCCTGGCGGAGGGAAAGGCATGTGAACATGTCCTGAGCGTGTAGGAAACACGCTACATTACATGAAGGAAGAACATCAAGGTGCAAAGACTGAGTAACGGAATGATTTATTTTTGTATCAGGGAGAAAGAAAAAAGAAGCCACAAAGTATCTTGCAGGTCATCTATCTTTCAAATTTTACCAGTTTTGAGAAGTCAGCTGAATCCTTTTAGCAGTGCCACACATAAGGAAAGTGTAGACAAGTCTTCTTTACGAGATACGTATAAAATCTTTAACAAAATACCAGCAAATCAAATGCAGAAATTAATAAAAGTCAAACTCATCATTCCAAGTTTATCCCCAAATACAAGGTTGTTTCAGTATTTTAAGCACACCAATCTAATAAATCAAATGGGTAGGTTAAAGGGAAAGAAGATATGCATCTATTTCAATGCAGAAAATGAATTAGACAAAATTTTATATCCATTCATAATAAAATCTATCAAAATCTGGAGAAATGAGAATTCCCTTTCCATGGTAAAATCTATGAAAACCTATCACATGAATTATATTTATTCTTCAGTTTAAGTAATATAATTTAAGCAGAGTTAAAAGCCTGATGGTCTTCTATTCATTGGTGTGGCACTTTTATTAATTACTCATCAAATCACCTGTAAACTTATTTTTGTTTAGACATTAAAGAGAATACTAATAATTTTTTACCTCAAACAGTTTTAGAGAGTCTTAACAATTTGGGTAGGTGAAAAAATTTTAAATATCATACAATGATATTAAGCTTTACTTGATGGACATTAGTATTATAAACTTAGAGAACTAAAATTTCTCAACTTTCTCTATTCTAAAAGCCATGGGGTAGGGCTTTCCCATAGCTGTACATCACCTTAAAGTAGTTTTTATGGTTTAGTAATTTAAATATTAAGGTCCTTTGTTTATCCAATCATGTAGACTATTTCTGACCATGAAGTTCAATCAGATAATAGGGTCATTTCCTAAAGCCCCTCATGGAAGATCTAAAGAAGGAAATAAGTAGTTGTCTAACTTAGTCTTTGTCACTGGAAGATTTTCATATTTTAGCCTCTCCCTTCCCTTCACCATGAAGGCCAATGTAGTTACACCCTCAGCTCTTTCTTCTGCAAAGTAAATCATCTCTTGCACTGGCTCCAGCAGGGAGAGAAACCATATCATCTCCTAAAGAATTCTGTGAATTATAGACTTCCTAATAGTCCTCACATCTTGCACAGAACTAATTACAAAGTACCAAAGTATCACTAGTACTTGATAAAACTCTACAGCAATGGAAATTGGGAATGCAGATCATATTTATGCTGAAATTAGCAAGATCATTATTTTTCAAACTATTTCCATTATTGATAACATATAAATCTTAATGAGATTTTCTTCCTTAGGGCTCAGGTATTTCTAATTCAGATGTCAAAATTTAAGAAATTATAATTCCATAACAATAATGAAGCAATAATTCTTTTCCCACATAGCTGAAAGAAATTCACAAATCTTATGTTAATTCATTGATTCTAACACATCCTGCATTTTAATTCAGACATGTTTTCTCTATTATAATTTTTTATCAGTCAGCAAAAGATGCTAGATCTGGTCTATAAGAGTGAAACAGATTTTTCCATAGGGACCCCAAATTGTGAAAAAAGCCAGTGGTTAACTAAACGACATTTGACATTTGAAAAAGTAAGACTTTGGGATTTCAAGGTCCTAAGAGATAATTTCTCTGATTATAGAGATAAGAAAATAGTACTCATCCAGAAATAAGGTTCTAGTTGCCAGAAGCTGTATTCTAGGCCTCAGGCAGATTAGGAATTAGGTTAAAAGTCAGAGGTTAGATTCAGAGGTACTATTTTGTGGTAAAATGATTAGCCATAACTAGAACTGCAGATGTCAGAACGTTAGACTGTTTGAACAAGGACTGTGCCCAGCTGTTGGGATTGAGCACGTGATCATAGAGAATTAAAAGGTCATGTTCTGACATCTTGTTCCTTCTTCTGTCTGAGTCTGACATCATCCCAGATTGAGAACTGACACTGGGACTGCAGCACTTCCAGGGAAAGAATTAAAATTCTCCCCCTATTAATAAGGAAATGCAAGTAAGGAGCTCTAAGAAGCTTCCACAGTTTTGATCTAGAGTATATGGACGCAGAAGGAAAATGATTCATATATTTGAAATTAGAATATGGAAGGGTTACATTATGAATGATCCCCTGAGTCATTTTTGAACCCATCAAAACTAATGGAGAGTGTCGGTGGATAATTCCATTGTAAGAATGTTCTAGTCTAATTCTTTTTAAGTTAATAGATAAACCTTTGACATTGAGCAGCTTATTTAAATTCTCTACTCTTTGTGTTTATCCTAAATGAAATGTAGGGAATCAACTTAGGTTGCCCTCAGATTATCTTATAAGAAAAAATCTATGAAAATGACTATGAAGTAGATAAATATGAAATTTTTGGTATGAGTTTTCTATAACCTCACTTCTCATTTCTGTGTACCTGGCATTCATCATATTTTTCTAAAATGTGTTCTCAAAATTTTGATAAAAAATTCTCTTATAGTTGATACTGTATGATAATTGTCAGAAATTTTCACAAATGGTGTAAACTAACTAATTAAAATAAATGACTAATCCACAGTTTTTCTTTTAGCCCTTTTTGGGTCTCAGTGATATTCCTTTTTGTTGTAATTCAATTTTTAGGTATATGATCCTATTTTCTTATTTATTTTTCATGGAACCCAATTTCACTCAATGAATAGACTTCTAATAACTTAAAGAAATTCAAGTGTTTTAGATAAAAGAGTTTTTTTATGGATTATTTTCTTCAATTTAAGCCCTAAAGTACTAATACAAGGATAACATCTTCCAGGTATTTTTAGTTATTGGGACCTCAAACAAAGCAGGAAAAGAATTAAATAACTTCACAAATGAGAATGTGCTATTTACCTCCAATGTAGGTTTATTTCCTAAGGATCAGAGAAACTGAACTATGAAATTTCATATTTATAAGTAAAAGATCACAGACATGAAACTATTTGAAGTTTTTGGCTGTTTCTTTAATACAGTCTGAGAATGTTAACTGTCTAAATGGATTATTTAATGATAAATCTGATACATAAAATACCTGGAATCTGGTAAATGCTCAGTATCAAATGCTGTCATTTCTTTGGAGAATTTTTCTTATGATTTTTGGAGTAAATGAAGATAAAAAGATGCTTAGAAATACAGAATGGAGCCAAAGTAAGTTGATGGAGATCATTTCTATTTTAGCATTGATACTTTAATTATATCTCTATCTATCTATATCATCTATCTACCTATGTTTCAGCAGTTACATACAAAGACAATTGAATTGATGTAGACATAACTCATTCTTCTATAAACTAAGTAGTCTAAAAGGTGATCAGTTGGTATGAATTGTCTTGAAGCAATAATTCACAATAGGACAGGCCTTTGCTTTTTCCCATGTTGCTTGTCGGTTTGTTTGTTTGTTCATTTTCCTTTGGATGTCCTGTTCCAGAAATGCAACCATGGTGTTCCCTTCCAGTGTATCTAAATATTGTGTGACTGTTTGTTCTGCAGAAGGGCCTGCTCAGTGTATTGAAATTGTTTTGTTCAAGCAATATAACTGCTAGTACCTCACATTTTTACCTAAGTTTCCCACTTCTATGTCTCCACCCTAAAGGGTTTCTCTCAACTTCCTTTCCCCAAGTGTATATAAATCACTGCAGCTCAGTGGTGAAATTCCTGTGATTCAGCTAATAAAAACTTTTCCTCCATCTCTTCCAGTAACTTTCGGATTCTAGAGTCTTTAAGTTATTGTACATGTAGCACTTGGTTCTAACACTGAGTTGTTCTATTTGCCACAATAGTCTTACTCTAAAAATTGATACATGAAGTAGATTCATTTTTCCTAGCTGATGTATATTTATTGTTTTATGGTATATTTTAGTGTGGAACATCTCACGAGGAAAGGACAATTGAATTTACTGAAATACTGAGTATAGAAGGGAGCTTTTCCTTAAAGGATAGCAAACTTGAGTTCTGTTCCTATTACAAGACAAACTCTTCATTCTTATATTTATTCAAAGGGACTACCATATTCAAGGACATGATAGGAGTCTGTCAAAGATTTGGCCATCCAATATATAATATATATATGTATATATACAATATAATATAAATATTATATATACATATATACATATATATAATATTTATATATGATATTGTATATATGATATTTATATGTGATATTATATATAACATATATATGTTTTATATGCTTTGTTATATATAATATATATGCTTTATACAGTTCTGGGATATTTCAGAGGAATAAAAGCAAATATTATTATTTTGTTCAGGAAAACTTATTAAAGTGTGATATCCAAAGAATACATTCCAATAGAGTAGGATTCAGATAGGAGAAAGTAGCAGAGAGATATGAGATTTTAGGAGAGGAGATCTGCATTGATTTACCAGGAAAGTCACTGTGGGCAATGGGAGAGTCACGCAGATCTCTGCCAGTTATAAGCAGAAAGATCTACTCAAATGCTTAGTCCTTCTGTTACCACATCTGGACACCTTTGCCCTATAGGGAGAATCAGCGTCTCTGGTGATCTCCAGCTCTTCAGTGTATCTGAACTTCCACCACGAAGTTCTTTGGCCTACTCATGCTTCTGACATAAAGTTCTTTTTTATAATTGAATTTTTTATTGGTACATTTTATGTACAGCTCACAATCACACTCAACACTGGGAAATTTGTAGCAGTACGTAACACGAGTTAATTCTTGTTTTTATCCACATCCCTACCCACCCACAAACCCCACCCCCTATATACAGGTTCTTTCTTTTTCTTTTCAAATCAATAAAGTTCTTTTCTTTCTAGATTTCAAATAGTGTCTTCCATGCTGCCCTCTTCCTTTATTATAATGAGCACAACAACTTCACTAATTAATCGATAACCCACCCAGTTTTCCAGGCATGTTGTATACTTGCTAGTGGAGTAATTCTATTGAAGTTTATGTTGAAGGTTGTTACTCTATTGCTCAATTCTCCAATGTAAATTTTCATATATAATTATTATTCACATAGCTTCAGATAGTTATTCCCAGAATCTTAGAAGACCTTACAGGAGCTGGCCTTCCTGTTACCTCTCTGCCTTTGTCCCCTAGATTTCTTCCTTGTCCCTACTTTCCCTCAGGTATCTGCTAAGTCTCTTGAACATGCTGAGCATGCTTCTGCGTTTATCACTGCTGTTTCTATGTCTAGAAAGTGCTTATGTCTGAGGGCTCACTCTCTCACCTTCTGCAGGTGGTTCCTCCAGTGTCAGAATGATCAGTAAAGCTTCCATTCAAATTCTGCTACTACTTTGATTTTTGTTTTTGGCTCCTCTGCTTTTTTCTTTTTTATTCTTTGGTTCTTGTAGATTAGATTCATTGGAAGCATATTGTGAGAAGTGAAGTCAGTGTCACATGATGTGTCGAGGAAAGGCTTTTGGAGCTAAGGTATCTTGCAAAGCCCCAACCCACTTTTTCCAGTTAGAGTTAAAACTGGGAAAGAATCAAGAAAGAAAAGAGAGAATCAAGTTTTAAAGGATCACTTGAGTTCCTAATGCATGTTTCCAAACTCCCATTATATAGCTTCATTTGTATTTACTCTCTGTGGTTCATTAGTCTTGCGAGTAATCTAACTCTCCTGCAATTGCTGGTCTGTTGGTTCATCCTAAAATTAGTGGAAACTCTTTGTGGAAGTGGAACCCATCCTGCTTGTCCTGATGGCAGCTTCCTCTTCCAGTGAGCCAGAACCTGTTAGCTTCACAGACACAAATGGCATAGGCTTTTCTGGACTTTAGTTCTGTTTCACTCTTTTATTTATAATTAATTAATTAACTAATTAATTAATTAGTATGTGGTTACCGGGATCGAACTCAGGACCTTGCCGCCTGTGAGGCAGGTGCTGAACCACTGAGCTAAATCTCTGGCGCTGTTTCACTCTTTTATTGACAGAACTCTTTTTTCCTTTTTAAAGAAATTAACAGTACCTCACTGTAGGTCAGGTTTTTTCCTGACCAACTCACTTTCTCAGACTGCGGAAGTGATTCCTTGCATTTGCAGCAACTATTCAATTTTTCTGTGGCCACTGCACTCTTCTGTATCTCTCAGCTGTTTGATTACTGCCACGTGAAGGTTACTGCTAAAACGTCTCCCAGGGCTTCTGTCCTTCTCAGCTGCTTATTTGCCAAAATATTGACTTACCTTCATGTCTCTCTAGGTCTTAAACTTAGACTTTGCACAGAGTGGTTGTTTTTACTGATTTTAAGATCTGATCTTAATGACAACAGCATTTTAAAAAGTGAAAAATTTGCAAACATGTCTCAAGGAGTTACTGAGCATGTACTCTGCCAGCCGCAAGAACACATTTTCTCTCTGAGGAGATCACTCTTGCCAGTACCCTTTCCAGTTATATAGTCTTAAATTTTTAGGCCTGATATTCTGAGATGCAGCTTATTTAGACATTACACCCAATGGATTTTTCTTCTATCCATCAAGACTGATCAATCATATCCATCAAGACTGTTTATTATTTCCTGGTAATATTTTTTTGATCTCTTGCTTTAAATTTCTACAAAATTCATATTGGTCAGTACGTCTTGTAGGGCACCTTCTCAGGAAGGATTGGCATTCCCTTTGACATTCAGTTGTACACTGCAGATCCCCAGGATCTGCTGGGTAGAAATGACTTGTTAATTTCGGTAAGGGGGGGATCAGTGCATAGTTTGCCTGCAAAGATTGACCAATGTTGATCTTTTTTTTTTTTTTTTTTTTTTTTGAGACAGGGTCTTGCTTTGCAGTTCAGGCTGGCCCTGAGCTCACTATGTATCCCAGGCAAGCCTCGAACTCAGCAATCCTCCTGTCTCTGCCTCCGGAGTGCTGGGATTACAGGTGTGAGCCACCCGCCTGGTACTGTGGTATGTGGTATTGATTGCTGGTGGGCATGAGTCACCACACCCAGCATTGTATGTAGTTACCAGGGATCGAACTCAGGACCTTGCACTTGCGAGGCAGGTGCCAGAACCACTGAGCTAAATCTCCGGCCCCTGACCAATGTTGATTTTAATTTTGTCTGTTTTTAACTGTTCTAAACGTGTTTAACTGCAGTTGTCAAGGTTGGAAGATAAAAGCACAAACATAGGGACCAGATCCAGAAGAATAAACTTTACATGAGAAATTTCTTCCCTTATAAAAAGAACATTTATTTTTTCTTTTTCATTTTTTTATACCCAGGTTTCATTCTCAGTCATTGAAATCATAATACAATTTACCTGAGTATGATAAACTATTATAATCAGATATCTCATGGTCATATCTGTTAAGAATTCATGTCTTGCTTATTGACTCTGACTCACATATTTTAACTAAACACAGCATCTCCTTTTTATATACTTCCTTTTGAAAGCAGTTTGCTTCTTTTTCACTCTGATCTCTGGATATTTTTTACTTTTCCTGGGTTTCTGGACAGCTCTTTAGATTCAGGTTGAAACTACTCTTACTAATTAATCCCATATAACTTGTTTTCTCAACATGTTTACTATATACCCATTGTGGAACTAAAATCCCATATCTATAACAAGGTTAGAAAAAAAGTTAGATATATATCTATTTTCTTTTGGGACAGGGTCTCACTTTGTAGTTCAGGCTGGCCCTCAGCTTACTATGTGGCCCAGGCAAGCCTTGAACCCAGCAATTCTCCTGTCTCTGCCTCCCGAGTGCTGGGATTATAGGCGTGAGCCACCACGCCCAGCATTGTGGTATGTGGTACTGATTGCTGTTGGGCCTGAGTCACTATGCCCAGCATTGTATATGGTTACTGGGATCAAACTCAGGGCCTTGCGCTTGCGAGGCAGGTGCCAGAACCACTGAGCTAAATCTCCGGCCCCTTTATCTATTTTCTTGAACTCTACCTCCACGTGTGTTAATCTTAAAAAAAAAATGTCATCACTACTACACCATCAGTGCTATTTTTCCTTACATTCCACATCTATTAGTTGATGTCCTACCATCAATGGAATGAGAGAGATTCTTTGATTCAGACAAATCTTCCCCAGGGTCCATCAGACATAGTGCCTGGGACTCGTGGAATAATACACTTTGGAATGTGAATCTCATTTTTCTTTGAATTGTAAAGACATAATTATGCCTATCTTTATAGTACATCCTGAGCATTCACTGGAAATGTGAAAAGCCTGAGAAATTTTAGGTTCTAAACAGGGGTTGATTTCCTTGCTTTCACCACTCATTTTTCTTGCCTTAATAAATGAAGTGATTCATTAAGATCCACAATTTAACTTAGTTTATGACTATTTTGGAGAGCAGGTGTTGTGATGTTATTTTCTAATATAAAGGATATTGACTTATCCTGGCTGACTTATACATTGTTTCATTCTACTTCTAAACAGATGCTTCCTTTTCTCTGATTCTGACTAGTGCTCAGAAGAACACCAACCCTCTCAGGAGGCTGGGTATAGGCTTGAGGTCTAAAAACTAAAAAAAAACTGATGAATCCTTCAACACACATTTTTGGATGATTCTTTTCCTAGGAAAATTCACTTAGGTATATTGTTTTCTCTGCCTTCTGAAGATTGATAATTCTTTTCTTCTTTTGTAAAGACAAGTAGTATCCTTATAGCTTAATATAGACCAGTGCTTAATTGTGAGAGCAATTGCCAAAATACAACCCAAAACCCCCTTACCTGTGGCAAAGTGCCAATACTATAATTGAATCTAAATGTTGAGGCTTTAGTTAAGAAAAAAAATTGTACATTAACGTCTTTTGTCTTAAGTATAAAAAAGTAATGTAGTCTTGTCAACATTAATATGGAGTTTTTCATTTACAGATTTAACACTATTATATTGCAAACTAAAAGGAATTCTGGTTTAGTGAATCTTCCTGAAAAATGGTTCTAAATTTTAACAGTACCATCTGACATTTTGCCAAGATGTATAAAATTATTTCACAAAATAATAATTATTATTCATATTTTGACTCAGAAGTAGTATTTCACAAATAGTTCTTTATACTTTTTATATGGAATAAAAGTTCTAACCACAGAAAATAATACTTACAATCATAGTGTGAAACAATATCATTTAAGGATATTGTAATCAGTCTCTCTATAACTGGATGAGCATATCCAACCAGCCATGGGTAGAAAGTATACAATGTGCCATTAAAGATTTTTTTAAAAAATTGCTGTGTCTATTGACCTTCTGTCCTTCCCCTAAACAATATAGTACAACAAATTCATGCATTTATTTAATTGTGGTAAATATTATAATTAATCTAGATAGTGTTTTAACTATTTAGAGGAGATACATAGGTTATACGCAATATTGTAATATTTTGCATAAGAGACTCAAGAATCCATGGATGTTGGTTTTGGGGGAGATCCTGAGCCTAACCTCTTGTGGATACTGAGGAAGTTCCAAAAATGTTCATTATAGTGCTGGTAGTGACGTATGCCAATATGGTTCTATACCTAACATAGGAGACTAGTTGCTGTAAGTAGCGAATGATTCTCATGACTAAATGACTGGTATTTAAGTACAGAACTTAAAATTCAGTCAGAATGGTTTTGCATGATCAGGGATGCAGAACCGACAGACACTCCTGACAGTGGAGCATAAAGAATGTTGATAAATTTCACTGCAGGCTTTAATCTATTAGCGTTGTCATTCATATAATAAATACTTGGAAATTTCTACTGTCTCTAAGGTGTTAGACTAGACAGTGAGAGTAAGAAATGACCAAGACATTGTCCCTGTTTTCAAGAAGTTGATATGTTAGGGAGAGAGATATGAATGCAAATAAATGATGGGAGGTGAAAGCGTTTAAAGATTCCATACATTCCTTTGAACTGTAAGTAACATTGTGTGTAACTGAGCTCAAAAGCCTTTTTCTGTGAGCAGTAAATCTATATCTCAAACCACTGTCCCAAAAGGTTTATAATTTTTAAATGTTTAAGGAATTTTGATGTAGGGAATTTCATCTTCTGTAAGTTTTATAACTGAAAAGTGTTATTCTCAATAACTTCTTTTAAGTTTTAGAGTCTGGAGTATAGAGTGCATGGATATGTAGTAACTGACAGATTTTCTAATAAGTCAAAGTTTTTGCTATTTTACAACTATTTTCTCTACATCTCCAAAGACTATAGATTTAGTTTACTTTCAATTTTTTTTTAATTTTCATAGTTTTGGTAAAAACACAACAAGTCAGTGCCTTGATTTACTGTTCAGCAGTGATGGGGATAAAATCCAGCTTCCTTGGACTTCAATATTTGAAAAAGTTGCTTTAGTTTATATTTTAGGCAAAAGTCATAGAACACATAATATCCATAGTGCTTGTCTTATGGAGTATATGGCAGAAGCTTGACTTAGGAGACATTGTTTAGACACCAAATCTTTTTAAGCCTCTATCCTTGACAAGCAAAATTTACTAGGTAAATTCAATGCACCTGAGTTCAATATAATTTAGACCTCAATATATAAATTAATCAACAGAATTAAAACTGAAAATCACTAAAGAGTATTAGATGGATTTAGACATAAAAGAATTGTGAGATTTCATAGATTTGCATTAACTATGAGCAGAGGTCAAGCAAATTGAGGTAAGGCTATTGAATTTTTTTTTTTTTTGAGACTGGGTCTTGCTTTGCAGTTCAGGCTGGCCCTGAACTCACTATGTAGCCCAGGCAAGCCTCAAACTCAGCAATCCTCCTGTCTCTGCCTCCCGAGTGCTGGGATTACAGGCGTGTGCCACCACGCCTGGCACTATGGTATGTGGTATTGATTGCTGGTGGGCGTGAGTCATCATGCCAGCACTGTATGTGGTTACCAGGATCGAACTCAGGACCTTGCGGTTTCAAGGCAGGCAATGGAACCACTGAGCCAAATATCTGGCCCTGAAATTTTTATAATATAGCATACCTCAAGTATTGTTACTTATGCCATAATATTTTGTTATTAAATATTATAGTAAATATCAAAAACATTGTATTCAAGTGTATTCACTGGATGTGCAGGCAAATACATATGAAATAGTTAAACACATTTATATTTTGCATCATAGGACTCAAAACTATTTTATTCTGTTATTGATTAAAATAAAACTAGTGATTTTTAATGAAAATGCATCCCTGGAAGTGGCTCAATAAACATTTCTCTGTAATTAAGAATTCTGACAAACTTTTACGTTGGACTGGGTACTATTTTCTGTGAATTTTGTTAGCTTTCAGTGAGCCGTCAGGGGACATAACTTGCTGAGTGTTTGTGCTACATAAACTTAACATAGATACACAGTTGAAACAAAAGATGTTACTACTTCTCAGTTTTAAATGGCAGACACAAAGATATTCTGTTTCACTACATAATTTAATTTGATCTTTAAATTTCACTTTTTGATACCTTTGGTCTGTTGTCCCGGCAAACAAAATAACACAGATGATAGATGTTTAGTTCCTTATTAAAAACATAGTCTTTTGCTCTATGATGTTAATCTATATTTTTTAAACTAAAATTTATTTTTGGTTCCTTTCAATCATGATCAATTTATCCAGGAGCTCTTGTAACTTGAGAGAGAAATAATATCATCTATCTCCAATGTCTAACTCAAAACCTCTATAGAGGGCCAGAGGTGCAGTTGAGTGGTTCTGGCACCTGTCTTGCAAGCACAAGGTTCTGAGTTCGATCCTAGTAACCACGTACAACAATGCTGGGCATGGTGACTCATGCCCACCAGCAATCAGCACCACATACTATAGTGCTGGGTGTAGTGGTTTACACCTGTAATCCCAGCACTGGGGGGGGCAGAGGCAGGAAGATTGATGAATTTGAGGTTTGCTTGAGCTACATAGTGAGCTCAGAGAAAGTGGGAAACTTTTCATGCACTCCTATCACTGTGACTAGATTATTTGAGCTTTCATTTAGATACTGTTAATACTGAATAAAGAAAATAAAAATTTGTTGAAATTGACATACAATTATTTGAAATCTTTAAGCATTAGTCGATTTGGGAACCATTAAAATCTAAAGGATTAACACTTGTCCTACTCTCTGGTATTTCAAAATAAATTAAAATGATAATAGTAGCTAAACAAATTATAACAATATACTTCTTGAAATCAGTGTCCTAGTATCTAATCTCAAGTATATTAAAAATTAGAAATTTTTTCTAAAGAAGATTAAAATTAGTATAGTTAATAAAGGAGATATTGCACATTGTGCTAGTGACATAGGAAGTAATTGTGGTATAGAATTTCAAAGGGCCAAATAAATTTAAACTTAATAGTCCATAATTCTCATTTTACCTTCCAACCTACCTGATGTTGGACATTGTCTAAGGTAGCTATGTGGAACATTAAGCTTTGCACAAATGAATTTGAAATATATGTATTTCTCTTCTTAATTTTCTGTCGTAGAAAGAATTTACATGTATTTTCCTTTATGTAATATAAATGTATATTTGTAATAGATATATTGGCAATATCTAATTATATTAACAGTGACATTTCAAAGAGATAAAGGGTTCTGTAACTTGCAAATATTCTTATAAGAAAGTAGAAATCAAAAATATTTTGGAAACATCTGCATGTTTTTAGGCATAAGATCTGATACATATAAATAATATATGACTTTTTTAACTATGTAAGTTTTATTTATATGTCCTTAAAATACTATAAAATCTTATCAATAAATATTGTGTAATCTGTTAGAGATATTCACAAGTTATCTCTGAGTATTCTATTAGTATTATTAGTTTTTATACTATAGAGTTATTTGCTTTTATACTATCAATTTGCTTCAATAATCTTGTCTTTTAGGGCAGGAAAAGAAAAGAATGGATAAAAGGAGAAAATATCTTCTTGGGCTAATTCTTCAGGTATTTTTAAAATTAGGTTTTTGAGTTAGAGAAAAATTATATCATATAAATAGCATAAAATAAGTCAGATTATTCCTTTTGAGTCTTGAAATTTCAGTCCTCCTTTTGAGAGAATTGTTTGTTTTGGTTTTAATGTAAAATAGTAAAAGAGAAGTGTAAAGAGAATGTAAAGGAAAAAAATAGGAAAAAAAACCTCTTAAAATGAGTCTTCTTGAATTTCCAAACATATAACTGAGTTTACTTGCAAGAGTGAGTAAGAAAGAACAGAGATTTCAACTCTGCTATAATTCTTGAAAAATGTAGTTAATAACAGAACTACTAACCTCTTACACTATGCAATAAAACTTACATGGGAACACAGCTGAAGTATGGATAGAGAGAAAACTTTTTATTATTATTTTAGAACCAAATTCTTATAATGTGTTGTTCAAAGAAGAAAAATATTTTTGTTAGAGCAGTACAATTCACCTTTAGCTATTTAGTTTTATTTTAGGCCCAAAGACTTTCATCTTCGATTTGCTGATGAGACTCATCCAAGAATTAAAAATGTAAAAGAAATGGCCATGGCAATGTCTTCTATGACAAATGTGGAATTATGCTTGAGTGGGTGTTTTTATTTTATGACAACATGATGTAAACGTTTTATGAAGGAGATAAGACAATATAATTTTTTACTTTTTTTGTGTGTCTAGAAGAAAAAACACTTAAAATTGGATAGTAGGCAGAAGTAAAATATTTAAAATTATGTTTGATTTGTGTACTTAATTTTTTGGCTTCCTGGAATTATCATTTACAATAAATGATTTGATTATTTTAGAAGACAGTATTTTTAACTTATTGAGCTCATATGTTGGTCCTGTATTTATATACAAACTGGTTGAATGGATTGCACTCAGTTTTTAAAAAGTCTTTTATTTCTACATCATCAATGGGAATTTGGAATTATTTTATCATATGGTTGGTTTCAGTTTTTATGTATCAGAAGGGGTATGTTTTGCTTTTCTCAGAAGAGACTGTTCTTCTGAATTAGGCCATCAGCTAATATGAAATTTAGTAGTTCAATTTAATAAGAGTGATTCAGTTTTCTTAATATAGGTTTAATAATAGAACTTTTTAAAGGAATGTTTTCCAATGAGGTATTACTTTGGATTTAGAAACTTTGGGTTAAAGTTCTGTCATTAATTTTTTTTTTAACCTGTTACTGACCTTGAAAAAAATACAATTTGATGTTGTTTATTACTTTTATAACATTTATTATTCCAAGATTAGATATGAAGCTATCATTTTTCTCCACAACCTGTTTTATAACAAAAGGGTGTTATAACTCTACTTTTTGAACTTGCAGCCCTGATCTAGGCTTTTCTCTCTCTGCTAACCCTCTGTCTGGTTATCGTCTCCCTTCCAGATTGCTGTGGAAGACTGACCAATCTGAAGACGAAAGAAGGAGCATTATTTGGCCCTACTTTACAGTGAGTTGTATTTTTGTGCCTTAAATTTCAGACTCAAATTCTGACTCTTGAATGATAGTTTCTTTAATTTCTAGCTTTTTAGGCTGAACGTCAGTGACCATTGCTATCTTTGGGAGGAAGACACAGTCCTTGAACCTAAGCTGGGTTTTCCATTTCACCTCTTAAATATCTTAGGTTGTTTGGGCCCATATTGAGTGTACTGGAATATGTACAGCTATTAATAAATCAATTAACTATTTGTCATTAAGTAACTTAGCCTTACTTTTCCAGTACTTTTAGATTTAGTCATCAAAGGTCTACTAGAAACCTCTAAGAAAACTAATACATTCTCCTGTCCAATAGGTTTGTAGAGATCTATTCATCTATCATCTATCTATCTATCTATCTATCTATCTATCTATCTATCTATCTATCTATCTATCTATCTATATCATCTATCTATCTATCTATCTATCATCTATCTATCTATCTATCATCTATCTATCACAGATACACATATTCTTATTAAAAAATAACTTTTCTTTTAGAGAATTTTAATTCACAAGTTGGGAGCAAAATTTAATCACCTGGATAATTTATCCATTTGCAGACAAATTTTGAGGTACACCCAAGTCAAGCTTAATTGTTTTATAATAGAATAAAAAGTACTGATAGAACCTCTATCTATATTTTAATTATTTAATCAATAAGTGTTCACCAAGTACCTGATTTGTAATAAATTCTGTTTTAGAATTTCTGTAGAGAAGGAAATTAGTCCAGTTCCTGTCAACATGATATTTTTGCAAATTAAAACCAGAATCATGGCAAGATTAATAAGAATAATTCAGCAATGAATTCAAAAACTGAAAAATGCCCTAAAAGTTAGTAAAAAGAAAACTCAACCATGAATTTATGTAAGAGACATTTTAAAAGTGGAATATCTAATCACATTTGATTTCAGAGAGCAACTCATATCCTGTATGACTTAGAGATGAATTTTGTAGATAAATGTGCACTTCCTTAAAATGAATGACCTCTCTACCAGGATCTCTCAGAGACACTGACATCCATTTATCTCTAAGGATAAGACACTCGTGTATGAATTTAAAGCCATTCTTTCTCCAAGGATGTTGTAAAAATCAGCAGCCATTTAACTGGTAATTTTTTGCTTGGGAAGTAAGTGGCTAAGGAAAGAGAACTCTAAATGGTAGATGGCATTCTTTTTTCATGCACATATCACAGGTGCCTTGGAGCCTAAAATATTAGCTTCCTCAATGGTAATTCTTTGTGTTGTTCACAAATGTATGATACCTGAAAGAACATGGGGGCAGTAATTGGAATTACTATTTATTTATCAAAAAAACTTTCAGATAAGTGCGAATTAAGATACTTGGTACAATTTTGCTGCTGCTGTGTCAGTGCAGACAATGCATTTAATCTCCTAAATCAGCTCTCTCCCCACTATAAAATGAAATAATTGGCTAGATCACCTCTCACATCACTTCACACTTACTCTAAAATTAGTAAATTTGTTATCTTTTCTCTCCAAAAGCTACATTGATCCAAACCATATTGCTTAGTGACAAGATCTCCCCCCTCTAATTGTCTGCTATATTTAATCAGTTATTTTAGTGGATGAGTGTTGCTTCATTAAGAAATGTATTTGCATATACTTGACATATGGAGAGAAATGAGTGAAATAAATTTCAAAGAGTAAATAAATATAGAAACCAAGCAATAAAAATGGTAGACATTCATATCATAGTTTTATATATTGCTATATGTGGGGAACAATTCCGCTTTAAATTCATAGGAGTCAATGAAATAGGGAAACATAATTTAAAAGATGTATTCAATAAAAATATGACTTGTCTGGAAAAGAAAACTATTTTGTCTTTCTCAAAGGAAATAATGATCAAATAGTGTAGATAACATCCTCAGTATCTCAGATATCTACATAGCTGAGTTTTATAATATTTTCAATACCTGGAGAATGAACGTCAATATACTTAATCAGTATGACATTATGCCATTGAGATAGGCATAATTTCAAAACATTTACCTTATTGACAGCTGGATGGGTTTTTTTTGTGCATTTTAGGGTGTTGGTGGCATCCCTAATTTGTACCCCCGTAGATGCCACTTGCAACCCTTTGTTGTTGCTGTAACAACTAAACTTTCCCTCTGACAATATGGTATGTTCTGGGGTGGACCAATAAAGAATCAGTGAATAAAATGAGAAGAAAGAACTTTCTGTTGTTGTCCAGCCACAGTGAGATGTGGAGTATTGCTCTGGGAAGGTAAACTCTTCACCCAGGAGCTCACAATGTGGTAAAGGAAGCAAAAAGAAGGAAAAACAAACTGGATAAAGACTAAAGTTAGTTTAGTGGGTACATCTAAATATAATGGAACAACAGAGCAGGAACAGGCCTCTTGTGGAGTGGGGAGGGCAGGAAGCATTGTGATTTGGATGGCCCTGGAAAGACGGAAGTCATTTATTTCCCTGGGAAAGCAGAATGAAGCCGGTTAGGGGGAGGGTAGCAGCATAGAAGTAGCTGGATGTGGGACCAATCTGCACACTGTGCAAAGACAAACTAGATCCTCTGATTGGAATTCAGGTCATTTTGGACTCCAAAAGAGAGACCAACTTATTTTAAAACCAGGAGAATATGGCCTCGTTGGCATCACTCTTTTAGGATGAAGACTGACAGGAAGTTTAGCAAAGTATGTGGTAAAAGAACTTGAAACTAGCTGATGAGATAGCAGGATGGGTAATGGCCTAATTACTGTTGTGCTGTGTTGGTGATTTTTAAGTAGGTTGAATCTATAAAAGGTTTTTATTTCCTGTTTGTTTTGTAAAATGCTAATGCTGTGGTGATATTTTCAAAGTTTTAGGTAGAGAGAAACTTCCCCAGTTACCTGTTTTTGTGGAATTGTCTCAGAATGTACGCAAGGTGGTCTGTTAGGTACTGGACAAGATCAAGGTATCTTCTGAACTATCCTAGGTGCTAATTTCAGTTTTCAAAAGTATAAACAAGCAGCACACTCTGAACATGGAAGGAACCTCGAGAGCAGTAGAATGTTTTTGTACTAACTTCAATACAGTGCATAAAAGTCTACTTTTTAGCTTTTGGAGATCTCTGACTCGTCTTCAGCCTGGAAAGTGGAGAGCCAAGGCCGTCAAATTTTCAGGCAAGTGGGTATAAAGAATTTTGGTGTTTTAAAGAATGATACTGCCTTTTCTTTTATAACCTATTCTGAGGTTGAAATGATTGGCACTGATGATGTCAAAACACTGGCCACTCTATCAGATCGGGAACTTAAAAAGCATCTCACCTCAGAGTAATTACCTCAACTACAAAGTGGTAGAAATTTTTAACACTGACTTCTCACAAGAATGTTGCTGGTATTAAATGGCTTGTTTACTGAGTGTCTGTGGGATGTGCATTTCAAATCTTGTACAAAAATTGTACACAGATTTTTTTAAATTGAATTCTTTATTGGTACAATTTATATACATCTCAAAATCACATATAACATTGGGAAATTTGTACCAGTATATGCCACAAGTTAATTCTCATTTTTACCCATATCCCTACCCACTCCCCCCTCCTCCCCCCTTTATACATGCTCTTTTATTTTCTTTCTGTATCATATTTATTCCTTCCCCTCAT
>PVIC010014677.1:0-36254 GCA_004025085.1 Thryonomys swinderianus | reverse complement strand
AAAAAAAAAAAAAAAAAAAAAAAAAAAGAATGAAAACCAAATCTCCCCCTCCTTTCCCATTTCTTCTCTGGTCCTTCTTCCTGATGATCGTTGCATCGGGCCTTTCTCTCCTCCTCCCCTCCTGCAGTGCTGCGGGCTGAACCCAGGGCCTCCCGTGCTGGACAAGCCCTTGACCTCTGACTGGCTGCTCGTCCCTTGAAGACGTACAGGGAAGCTCTTTAATTGTGTAGGGTGACTGTCCTCTCCATGTCGTCTCCTTTCTGTGTGTGCTGGAGTGTAGGATAAGCAGCTTTCAGTAGAACACTCCTGTCGAACGATAAGCATGAATTTCAAATGAAAAAGGGTTAAGACCAAAGAAATAAAAGTGAAGAAACAAAAAAAAAAAAAGAAAGAAAGAAAAGAAAAAAAATGGGAAAAAGTTCAAATGTGTAAAGTTAAGAAGTGTTATCCACCCGATTACAATACCCTACGAGCAGAGGTTTTCTGGTACTGAACGTGAAAAGGAAAACATAATCTGGGGTTTAGTTTTCGTTTTTCAAATCTGAAAGAACTCTGGCAAGTTCTCAGGGGAGAGGGGTGGGCGCAGGGTCCCGGATGCCGCGGTGGGGTGCGGTGGGGGTGGGGAGTGTGGCACGCAGGGCCGCGGGCTGTGCCTGCCGCAGAGCCCACCGCCTGGCAGTCCAGGTGCCTTCGCTGCGCGCGGCCCTTTGACTCCAAAGCCGAGGGCCTCAGGGTGGACACAGAAGCTCAGGACGCCATGGGCTGCACCGTCCAGGTGCATTTGGAGGCCTGCACCGCCTGCCGGCAGAGGAGCGCGCGGGAGGGGGGCGCCGGGGGAGGGGCGTCCTCACCCAAGGTCCTCCTTCGCCTCTTCTGCACCCCAGCTGCGGCTCAAGGAAGGGGGCTGGTGCTGCGGCTCTCTCGAGGGAGTTGGAGTGAACGAAACGGGAAGGGGAGAACTAGGGTGTGTTCTGTACGTGTCCCAGCTGCCCACAATGAATGTAATCGTTATGTTCTGCAACGTGTAGTAGTAAAAGTTAAGAAAAGGGTCAGAGGAAAGCTCTGTCGGGAACATCTGACATGCAGCTACAGAGCGGGTCTGAGCCCTGACGGTGCGTGGCGCCGGCACGCGTGAAGGCGCTGAGGGAGGACATCTCCCCCACCCCGGAACGGGGAAAGGCCCTGCGGTTGCATGTGTGGACCGTATCTGTAAATCGTGTGTATGTGGAGGGCAGGGACGAGGAAGCTCTGGTCACAGGGTGCCCACGCTTTCTTCCCAGAGCACGGAAGAGCATGCCAAAGCAGGTCAGAAGAGACTTCCCGGAGGAGGCGGCCTGCGAAGTGAGTGTGGGCGGAGAGCCGGGACCTGCCCTCTCGGGCAGGAAGCCCCGGGGACTGAGCGTCAGCTACCGGACAACCCTGCAGGCTGCCAAAGGGACGTGGTCACGTTTCCATTTTCTGAAGCTTCTGCACTGTCCCGTGCAGCTGGAGCCCTCCAAGGGTGGTATCTGCACTGACAGCATTGGCATCACCTGGGAACTTCTTAGAAATTCAGATTCCTGGGCCCATCCTGAGCTTTCAGTCTTATTTCTAAGGATGGGCCAGAAACTGCTAGATCACGCTTTCTCGGTGGAAAGCTTAAGAACCCTACTGTGGAGAGTGGCTGGGAGCAGGACTTATTTGACTAAGGAGGACGCCAAGGGCCCGAGTGAATAAGTAACTTCCTAAAGACCAACTTAGTGGTGAATGATAGTTAAGATAGCTGTCTACCTGAAGTGACCAGTATTTCTGCCATGGAAAGTTCCGGGGCAGTGAGAGGATTGTTGCAGCATTTTTAAAAAGAGAGAGGTAATTATATGCTATAATACCTACCACAAACGACACTTAGAAAAGTACACGGGGAAGAAGGCATATAATGTAAGACTTGAAAGGGATTGATACATAACTTTTGATTGAGCCACATTTCACATGTGCTGCAGACTGTGTCTGTGTGTCTCTGAGGCTGGAACACGGAAGGAGGAAGTAGCTGTTATCTTAAGCTAATTATTCTCTAAGCAGTGAGTTTACTAGAACTCTGACCTTGGAGAAACATTTAATCTCTCTGTGCCTCAACTTCTTATCTATGAAATGGGGATAATAATATGCACCTAATACAGTTCTTGGGATAAGGGAGATTATGTGAAAGTGTTTTGTAAGTTGTAAAGCATTATAAATACTAGTGACATTTTTATCATATAATTTAAATGTAAGCCCAATCATCTAATAAAAATTTATTAAACATGCATTATGATATTCTAGGCACAGACTTTTAAAAATATGTTCTTGTTTAGGAGACTTTCAGAACGTTTGAGATTGCTAAATTGTTTGTAATTATTGTTCAGTGGGAAATCCATTTGAATACTATGGAAGTTTACATTTTGAAACTCCCAGTCCTGTATTTTAGATTAACTCTTATCTAGTTAGTTGCATTTAACCTTGCTATCTTATTGCAGTAGGGGTACTTCTGAAACATATTGTGAAATGGTGCATTGTACTTTAATAATCTTAATTTTATTCTTTGAGACCTGATTCAGTTTAAAAATTTAATGAATATTTATCATTTATATAACCTTCCAGAATAGCCACGAAAGTATATGGGGAATTCTTAGGTAAAATTAAGTCAATAGGTGTTTATTCAACTCGAGAACTGGAGGGTTCTTTTCTCTCATTTAGAGATGAAGTTACTGCTTGTTAACGTGAGCCTTTAGTTTTGCATTCTTAGATCCTAGACGCTGCTCATAGGTGTAGGCTGGGATCCCTTAGGAATTTATTACTTCATGCACTTTTGGTGTTAAAATGGCTCAATTTTAAAGAGTGTCCACTTACCTCTAGAAGAGGCTCTTGGCTTTTTTCATCTTTAATTTTAGATTTATGTAATGATCATGTTCACTGCAGGGAATTTGTACTTTCAGTGTTGTCTTTTGATTCCTTTTTCCCCATCCCCTCCTGTCCTTTCAACCCCCCTCCTTATTTACTGTTCCCATCTTTCTCATCCCTGCCCCCCATTCTCCCTTCCCTTTGAACAAGTTTTTCTTCTTTCACATTATACAGTCTGGTCTCTATTTACATTTTCAGTTTCTTACACTAGAGAGCCAGTGTGGCTTTCATGCACGTGTGTATAATTAATTTCACTGAAGAGTATAGCTTCAAAGTGCATCCATTTAGCTCTAAATGCCTCAAGTCTATTCTTCTTTATAGCTGAGTAGTACTCCACTGTGTAGAAAAACCACATCTTCTTTATCCATCTTTGGCTAATGGGCATTTGGGTTGTTTCCAAGATTTAGCTAAGAGGCATTTACTTTTAACAAATGGCACTCTATTTGCATTAATACTGAGGCTATGTTAATATCAATTAAATTACAGCTACTCTGGTGATACATTCTATTGCTATAGATACTTTGGTCAGTTGAGAGGTCCTTTCTTAAATGCTTTAATCTTTTAAATGGGAATTCTTTCCTAATAGGAAAGGTGTGCCTGCAGTGTATATGTGAAGTGTGGTATGTCATTTCTGATAACAACACACCACATGGGTTCAGCTCAGATCTCTCTGTCAAGTTGAGGAGAGGCACTGTGGTGGGTGGCTGGACGCTGGGCCCTCAGGGGGCTCCTGGGCAGGCACATGCTGCATCGCCTGGTACCCGCTTTCTCCCCTGCTCTGCCCACCTTGGTCCACTCAGCCCAAACCGCAGTCCATCTGTCCATGTTTTGAGCACCACATGAACGGTTTCTGGGGGGCGGTAGTGATGTTTGTTTCAAGGTAGACAATATGGCGGGCAAAGGTTTTCTTCATTTTCATGACTATAATTATGCCATTTTTAAGTCACTAGCATTGTTTTATTGTTCTAGTAGTGTAGAATCAATCCTGCATAGTCCCTCTGACACTATTTCTATGCTGCATCACACTATTGATTTATGAAATGAAATGTATTTAACAACCTTCTGATCTCTAGCTGAAGACAGGTTTTATTTTTTAGACTTAGTTTTTCTAATTTAACCTAATTCCTGATCACAGCATTAGCACATGGACTATTACTGTGACATGCATGGGACAGTTATTCTTTAATGTGATTCTGGGGTGCACTGTTCTAAAAGCAGTCTGTTTTTCAATAGAAGATTGTGGCTTTATTCTGCATCTTTTCCAGGTGTCAGCGATTTTTACCATGACAGAAATATATGTAGATAATCAATACTCTAAATTTGTAGAGAACAGTCATTGAATACCATATCTGGCTTTTAGGCCAGAGAAGAAATTGTCATGTACATACAGATGCACAATTTCACCGTCTTAACAAGTTTTTTTTTTTTTTCTTTTTGAGACAGGTTTTATTTTTTAGACTTAGTTTCGCTTTATAGTTCAGGGTGACAGGGTTTTGCTTTGTAGTTCAGGGTGGCCTTGAGCTCACTGTGTAGCCCAGGCAAGCCTGCATGGAATTCAGCAATCATCCTGCCTCTGCCTCCCGAGTGCTGGGATGATAGGCGTGAGCCACCATGCCCGGCATTGTGGTGTGTGGTCCTGATGGCTGGTGGGCATAAGTCACTATGCCCGGTACTGGAGATTGAACCAGGGACCTTGCGCTTGCTAGGCAGGCACCGGAACTACTGAGCTAAACCTCTGGCCCTTAACAAGAATTTTCTTGCTTCTCTTAGCCAAAAGTGAACGAGCTCTCCGAAAATCTACAGTAGAGATTGGAAGCAGTGGAGACGGACTCCAATGGGAAGGTTTCTGAGGTCTCAGTCAAGAATACTAACATTTGAAAGTTAAAGAGTCTTCTTCTGGTTTTCCTAGCAAAAATTTAATCAAGTCAGAACTAAAATTATTAATGCTGTTTTCTATTATACTTATTGGAGTTATCTCTTCTGTTTTAAATTTTAGCTGTGGCCTCATCTGAAGCAGTAGGTCGCTACCGCCAGTCTGTGGTTTTAGCAATCAGCGGGAACCAGTGACAGCGCTGTCCCTTCCCGGGGAGGACTAGAGCCTCACCTTGTTGATGAGTCCATGTCTGGGGCGTGCGTGTGGATATGCTCTTGCATTTTATTTTCTTCATATCAAATGGCAAAAGCACTTTGTAAAGCCATTCTGAATTTTTGGTGCTTACCTACTCAAGTGTTCTAATCTCTCAAATCTTTTTTTAATATTTAAAGATTTCCGTAGCAGTTTCTGAAAAATTACAATGGAGCAGATGAAAAGGCAGAGATCTTCAGTATTAAAATGTCTCCAGTGCCCTCTATATTTACTGTTTTACTTGTACAACTTGGATGCCTGTCTATAGTTTCATTCAAGTTTTCCAGTTTTCATTCTGAAAAGGAAGCAAAATATTGAATCCTTTTTCCAAAGGAAAATGTTTGTAGTGTCATGAAAAATGAGAACAGATGGCATTGTGAAGCTTTGGGAAGAAGTATAGCACTTCAATTCAAATTGTTAGGCAAAGTCAGACAAACACGTAGCTACCAATTGTTGTAGTTATTTATATGACTTAATTCAAGTGTTAAACAAAAAGTGAAAAAAATAGAATTTTGTTTCCTACACTAAGAAAAAGGCTTTTTTCTAACTTATATTCCAGACTTCACCAAGTCAGTGCCCAAGCAGCTAGGTTTTATTAGGAAGAAAGAGTGATCAGAGGAAAGCAGTCTTAGTCACTTCAAATGGATGCTGTAATTTCGGGTTTCACAGTGGGCAAGTTTACTCAGACGCAATGTGACAGCCTATTAGCAAAATAAACAGATCTTCCAAGCTTGGAGTCTCTGCTCTTTTCCCTCTGCGTCTGCGTGGACGGCTGTGCACAGGGCGAGTCTACAGCTTGGGCTGTGGTGGGCACATTAGCTTCTCCCACACTGCTCCGAGCCGCGCAGCCTCCATTACCAATACCACATCCAAAGTGACGCTTCCACACAAGCTGCCTGCTGTTTCATTCATAACCACAAAACAGGCTGCAATGACTTGACTTCTTTTTACAACTTGCAAAGAGTTAATGGAGTGTGCTGGCCCCCTGCCAAAACCTTTAAGAAACTTTATTAATGTGCTATGAGGCTGGGACACCATAGTGTGGGATTTTATTGGTTATTCATCTTAATGAATAAAAATATGTATGCACAATTAAAGCCACATTCTCTCACAATTGCCTTCTAATAAATGTTGAGTCTTTGTCAGTACTCATCTTTGCATTTGCTTGTAATTTGGGGACCTGCTCCTTCTAAAAAACCTAAAAACTTATCTTCAGTACCATAAAACGGACCTTGCTTAAAGCATAGTTTTTGATATGAATAATTACTTAATGAAGAGAACATAAACAAGTGGTAAAGTGAACCTTTACAAAGTCCTGTATCAAAAACCAACTATTATCTGCCATGTTTTCTCATTTTATATACATGAATATATAATAAAATAAGCTGGTTTTTTGTCTTGTTTATTCACAAAACAGAGGTGACATAATTTTGCTGTAGATCTTGTGGGATACTGTTGTTGAAGGCAAAGCCTAAGAAAATATATTTGACCTGTTCCTTCTGGCATGCCACTTACTGCAACAGCATTTCATTTTTGGTGTGTATAATTTTATTGTCTTTTGACCCCTGGGTTTTACTCCTTGCCCCTGAGGGGTGAATGTTAAAAGGAAGAAAGGGGGCAAAAATCACATCTTATTATAAGTTAAATTTAAAAATTGAGTGAATTAGTGGGCCTTCATGAATTTAATCTTTTAGCTATTGGAAGAAAAACATGTATTTTTGCATCTTTTGATATGTGTACTGTGTCCCCCCAGGTTATGAAAATAACCCCAAGTATTGAAAACATTCAGGGCATTTTGGGGCAGAACAAAATGATTTTCATATTATAGCAATTGGGGTAGAGAAATTTTATACCATTTCATCAATATTATCTGTGATGAGTCTTGTAAAACAATGAAAACCTCTAGTAACTAAAAACAACAAGCGAATGAATACACTACACTTCCAAGTGGTAAAACAAAACTTAAGCTATGTCTGTTTTCATTGATCTGATCTTAATTCACACTAACATTTCTGAGACATAAAGTCATTTACAGTTTTGTGTCCAGTGGACGTAGAATTTTCACAATTTCAAAATTTTCTTGAATTAACACAGTTGAAAACGTCTAATTTCTTTCTTGGGAGACATTTTAACCTTGGTTTTGGAGTGGATGCCAATTGAAATGCAAGTTGGGACAGCCATCGAAGTAGACCCAGATCGGTTTACTTTCTTCCTCTCTTACTAACACAATGCATTTCTTTGTTGCCTGGATGAGTCAGAACTTGCCTAGAGTTGCAAAAAAATAGCCTACCTTGAGGTCATTAAAATCAGATTACAAGAATGAGAATAAAATTGAAAGATGTTTGTAAGTAAATTTGGGGGGGGGGATAGAGTTATTTGAGGATTGAGACATAATCTTTCAATGTAAGATTCTGAAAATTGTGTGCAGTTTGCCCTCTTTTCAAGTTGAGTGCTGGCGAGGTGCTTGACCTTGTGAGTTTGATCCCACTGAACTCCGTGGTAACTAGTCAGCCAAAGTGAAGCAAGAAAGAGTTTTGAACTTATACTTTCTTCGAACCCCACTTACCTGTGTGTGGGTGGCGGGGACGTGGTGAGGGGGCGTTGGTGGGCCTGGCTCTGGCCTGCCCATGGCAATGGAGAGGTGCTGTGCTCTGTAGCCACGTTGTCCGCGTAGGAAAGCCTTAGCCTTTGCATCTCAGTTCAATGCTGCAAAAACTGTGGCCACATTAAGGCCAAAGAAGCACCTCAGAGGGTCAGAGGATCACTGAGACGCGGCTTCAGAGGGGTGACCTGATCCACGTGAGGTTCCTCACTCCTGGGAGATGCGGAGGTGTGGGGCGGTGGGGGTGCTGCCCTTTGCCTGAAGCTTCTTTCAGGAAAACTGGAAAGTATGGGCTGAAATTTGGAAAGTTGATCAGAGTCCTGTAACAGGAGAGGCCAAACTGCCTCCTGGACCTCACTTCTTTCTCTGACTAGCACTGATGCCTTTCACTTGAGAAAAAGAGTTATTTTTACCGGGTGGTGGGGTATCAAACTGAGCTGGGGTTTGTCTCTGACATTTTGGCTTATTAGCTTAAAATCTTGGATGGGTTTTTGTTTTTTTTTCTGTTAATATGAAGATATTCATAGGATCTCCCTACAGTGTCATTGAGAGGAACTGTGTAATACACACACCAACTGTACATGTTGGACACACAAACAAATGCTCAGGAATGGTTAGCCTGTAATTTTGTTATTGTTTATCCACAGGATATTTGTGGAAAAATAGAAAAAAATAACGTTGTAAGCCCATATAATTTATGGAACACTGGGGGCTGGGGATTTAGCTCAGTGATTCCAGTGCCTGCCTTGCAAGTACAAGGTCCCAAATTTGATTCCCAGTAAGTATACACCACGGTGCCAGGTGTGGTGGCTCACGCCTGTAATCCCAGCACTCGGGAGACAGAGGCAGGAAGATTGCTCTGAGTTTGAGGCTTCCTTGGGCTACATAGTGAGCTCAGGGCCAGCCTGAATTACAAAGTGAGACCCTGTCTCAAAAAAACCTAAGGAACTCTAAAAATATTTGTATAGATGAATAGATAGATAGATGGACAGAGATATGGAACACTGAAACTTTGTGTTAACTGTCATTTATCCTAACTCGTACTGTTTCACGTGGTACCAATTTTGCAAGTATTGCACTGTTTGGTGTGCTAAGTAAGACATGAAGTATATGACTTCTAGTAACTCGCAATCTAACTGGAGATACAAAATGTGTGCCTTGTCCAAATGACTTAAACAAGGAATACGAAAAATCTGAATCCATCTCTTAGCATTTTAAATATAAAATATAACATCTTCATCTCATAGCTCTGTATATAACAACATAGGTTCCTTTGCATGTAGTAGGTAATCAGTTAATAATTATCAAGCACCTCTGTCAGAACAAATTATCATTTCAGAATTTGGAAACTCATAAAGGAAAAGGTAAGAAATGAGCAAAATTAGACCATTAAACTCATACAAGTAAATACAGTTCACTCAAGTTTCACAATTGTTGGTAAGCTATCTGTGAAACTAGCAGCATCTTTTGAACATACCAACTTTAATTAACCAGTCTGCTAAGAGTGGCCCGTTGCTCTGCAGCTGTGACTTTGACCATTCTCATAGCAAACTGAAGAACAGTTGAAAGTTCCTAAGTGTCTTTTATATAGAATCCTCACAGCGGCAGGAAATTATTCTGCTGTAGCCAGGTCTGGGGACATATGTGCATATGTGTTTGTGTTTATTGGAGAATAGACAGTATTCAAAATACCTTGGAAAAGACATTAGACTTTTTTCATTACAAGGGGGGATTTTAAAAATTAAGTAAAAATTGTGGATGTGGTTATGCAGTTTGTGGACATACAGTTAAAACAAGAAACACTGGGCATGGAGTGAGTGTGTAGGGGGCACATCACGCCCCGGTCTGTGTCAGTGCCGAGGAGTTTGCCTGCCTCCTCTGGATTGGCTCTCCTCAGAGGCAAGAATGTTGGATTCAGATGAAACTTAAGTTACTGAACAGGAGTCACTGCCAATAATGATTATAAGGTACGACACCAGGCCCAAGGTGTCTCTCATCCTCAGCTTAAATTTGTAGAGCAGCTTGGGAAAAAAAATGCAGCAACCTTATTATGCAGTATTTGACAGGTGTGGAAACAGCATTATAGCTGGGATTTAATTTTAATAGCCAAGCAAAGGAAAAAGACAATATGTATCTTCCGAGAGTTGTGTACTTATGAAACACTTTTTATAATTTGTGCTTTAAGTGCTTTTTATGTTTCTACCGTGAAGAGCAATTGCTGTTCCCTCTCAGCGTCCCCTAGCTCCCTTCCTTCTTGCTGTCCCTTTGTTTTGTCATTTTCTCCAAAATAATCAGCCTCTGAGCCGAGAGGGGTGGACTTGATCTCGGTTTCGCAGTTAAAGTGTATTTTATGCCATGGACATAATACCTCAAAATTTGAGGCATTTGCTATGAGAGAGATTAAAAAGTTTGTTCTGTTAATGTTATTCTGAAGATGTAAGAGAAGTAGGGCTTTTTAGAAATGAGAGAGAGAGACACAAATTTTTGTTTTCGTTTTGCATGTGCACATGCTTTGATGGAGACTGCAAGTCCACGTCAAATTAGGGGAAAATGCTGCCTGTGCCTGTGCTCTCCTGTGGTATGTTTTAGTACGGTCCGTTGTTTTAACGTGTACCCGTTTCCACAAAATATTAAACGAGATCCTTCAATTTGTAGAGAGCACTGTGGGCATCTGTGTGACTGAAACGTTGAGGTGCATGGAATTTCCTCACAGACATTTTGTCATCATCTTCTAACTTGTAGTATTCCAGTAATTTTTTGTAGTTCGTTTCTTCGAATAGTTTTTTTTTTTTTTTAAGTGTGGTGCCAGCCCCTCTCTGCGTGGGAAGTACCGTCTTGGCTGCGTGTGAGGACTCAGCCTCGCCTGGTGGCTGCGGCCTCTGGCCCTGCGAGGTGCGGGCGGCGACATTTCAGAGGCCTTGGCAGCCATTTTAGATCCTGCCCGCGCGCAGCTCCGGCTGCCAAGGCCCAGCCGCCCGTGCCAAGACGCTCTTGGCAGTGGAGATAAACTTTGTAGAGATACACAGTCCAGAAATATCTTATAATTACAAAGCACAGGGGGCAGAATGTTTTTACAATACAGCTGTGCTAATGTAAACATTTAATTTGGCAGCCTCCTCCACCCACTTTTCAATTAACCGGGTTTGTGCAGATCCTTTAGGTCTGTAATAAACTTTATTGCTACTTCTCTTACTGTACGGTTCATGAAGTACAGATCTGAGGGGCTCTTCGGGGTGGGGGCTCCACGCACTCGGGAAGGCACAGTGCGAAGGTTCCATGCCATGGGGGGAGGCAGGGCTCGGGTCTCTGAGGAGGCCTGGTCTTACTGAGACTGTTGCTGCGGGGAAGATGCGAGGGGTGTCTCCTCCGGCTTCTGAGGCATGTGAGAGGATATGAATAGAAAGAGGTAAAATCACTTACGTAGCCACAAAAGACACTTGTGTTGGTGATCATTAAAAAAGATAAATGTCCCCTGCAATGCATCAGATTGTTTCAGAGATAAATTCCCAATAACAGTTCTTACAGATATAATTATAATAATTGTGTGATCGCCAGGATAATTACTCTTGTAGAGTGAAAGAAATAATTTTCTATCTAAAGTAGCATTCAACTGTTCTGTTCACAAAGCTAGTCAATAGATCCCTTTTAGCCAACCTAAAAAATGGAAGAGGTTACAGAGTTTCAAAGCTAAATTTGGTGTTAATTGACATTGAAAAAGAATTATTTTCCATCGGAAGATAAGATTGCAATATATGATATCTCTGCACAGATTTGCTTGTACCTTTCTCAGCTAAATTAGAGAAAACCATACAAATCCTACACATATGGATGTATAATTATTTAAAATAAAAAAATTGTAAGTCATTTTTCATACCTTTCTATTGAGAAGCTTTGCCTTGATGATGACTTTTAAAAGTGAAGCCCCCCACCCGAGTAATAGAAAACCAATTCTTATGTTTTTCACTCAGGATTCCTTTCGAGTCCTTCATTTCAGTCTGGCCTCATCATAGCTCTACAATGGGCTGCGGCCACGGGGTAATTTCAGTCTGGAATATGTTGGACTCTCCAGCTTCCAAGCTAGATAATAGACTACTGTCATCTGAAAGATGATAGAGGCCAGGTAATTTCAAATCTGAGGTCTTGTTGTTTTATGGTCACATTATTTTACACCACCGTCGATATGTTGGCACCAGAGTTCCTTTCCACACTCTGCTTATCGTAGCTAAACAATACTGTTGCAGTCTGTGTCTTTTATTCTCCTGTATGTTTTACTAGTGAAAACCAAACATTAAACAAAAGCTTGTGTCTGCGTGTGGGTGTGAAAAATGCCAATTTATTTTACAGATATAGTTGTAGATTTTGCTTACTTGTGAATTTTAAGCGGAGTACGTTTTATCTGTCAGCAGAGTGAATGGATGTCAGCGCTGTGCCGCTTAAACTGCGCTGTGTGAAGACAAGAACAAGGCGTGTCTCTCTCGCAGTGGGAGAGCGGGCTCTGAGGCGGACGCCCTCAAGGAGCATCATGTTTAATTGTTTTTAAAAAAGAAATGAATAAGTAAATGTTATAAGTCAGTATTATTATATCATTACTACTATTTGTGGTGCTAAGTATTGAAGCCAAGGGCTTGTGCACAGTAGACAACCATTCTGTTGAGGGACAGTACCCAGCCCGAGTCAGAATATTGCATACTAATTACTATGCAAACTGGGAAGTCATTATGTCCCTTTTAGAATATTTTGTCTTTCTTTGGGGGATTAATACTCTCTCTCAGTTTCTTCATGGATATTATATCCAATAAATATATTCTTTATGGAATGTAAATGGATTCTTACACTATACACAGTAAATTAGGATGCAGTAGATCAAACTCTGGGAGAAAATGACAAAAACAACCGCCATGCAACGGCAGAGTTGTATGTTGGTGACATGGGCCCACAGGGCGTGGCCTCTTTGGTGAAGGCAAACTGAGGTCCAGGAGAGTGTAACCTCTGTCTGAAACTTTAGGACTTTGAAAGAGCTCTAACATCAAAGAAGGGACATTTCAGGGGTGAAACCTCCCTGGGTAAATGCACAGACACCTGCAACAGCGTTGAGCAGAGGTGCTGTGCTTCGGTGTAGGGAAGTTGGGGCACGTAGGAGGAAAAGCGGAGGGGATGGTTTGGCGGAAGGTTGTGGTGAGACAGGAGGGTAGGCTGGGGGCCAGGTGAGTACCGGAAGTACTACACCAAGGAGCCTGCAGGTTGTTAGAATCTAGGCAGCAGGGAGCTGTTGAAGTGTTTTCAGGAGAAGAGTGATGTGTTTGCTGAAGGCTGTGCAGAGGACGCACGATTTTATAGTCTGAAGAATGGGTTCATAGTGACTTCTGGAGACTGATGCTTCTGTCAGATGAGAGGCCTGAACACTGTGAGGATTCAGCAGCTGTAGGCATGGGGCTGAGGAGAGGGTGTGAGAGGTGGAGCCCGGGCTGCCAACTAACTTGGGGCGCCGAGGTGCGCTTCCCAGTGTGGGTGTGGAAAGCTAGTGGCTGCGGGTGTGTTCGCTGAGATGGTTTGGGGCAGCAGCCGGGACGCAGTGAGAGTGGTGGCGGCTGTGCACTGGAGACAGCGGGAAGGGGTTGCTGTCACCACGAGAGGGCTGGGCGTGGTCTGGAGATTCAGAATCTCCCCACATGAGTGCCATTTGTGATCACAGAACGAGTCGAATTTTCTCAGGGGAAACATGGGCAGACAAGAAGATAGGCCACTTGGATGGATTGTCACCAACATTACGGGGCCAACAGTAGATAGGATGGAGATCTGGATTGTAAAATGGGTGGGGAGAGGCAGGCCCTTAAGGCAGAAGGAAAGAGAGCCTTGGAAAGTTGGGGTACTTGGAGTCAGAAGTCAATGAAACGGCCTCGGAGAAGGTCGAGGCAAGTCACGGCTTCTAGATGGTGGCTCTGGAGCTGGGGCCTACTTGGACTTGCGGAGCCTGGGCTAGATTATTATTTCTTCATCTTAGTATTTGAATTTTGTCCTAACTCTTCCCTCCTCAGTGTCACTTTACAAAAAGATTCGATTGTAGTTGGGTCCTGTGCTTCTTAAAGGATAAATTTTTATACATCTTAATATATTTCTGGCAGAAAACTATGGATTCCATTTATTCGTCATCTCTTTTTTCTGTCACCTTTGAGGAATTTTGCATTTTCTTTTTCATCTGGTCAGATCATTGGTGCTGTGTTAAAGGAAGCAGAAGCCACTTGGAAATTGTGGTGTAAGTTTTGGAGAAGACGTGAGCACTCTCATGGAAAATAAGAGAGTGTGCTGTAGTCCTGAGCACGGCCCCCGCCTCGCTCCTTCTGAGCCTTCAGACATTCCTGAGGAGAAAATTAGGCCGCCGGCCCCACATCCCTGAATTCGCTGTTAGCAGCGGCAGCCGCGAGGAGAGTCTCTGCGTGGAATCCCCCTTGCTCTCCTCTCCCTGTGTGTGATTTCCCCACGTTAGCAGAGAAAAGACTCAGAAAGTGATATTATGTCAGTTCGTTCGGAGCCGCATTCACGAGCCTGATCGAGCAGGCGAGTGTGTGAGGTACGCGGCGGGCGCCCGAGACTTGCTGCCGCTCCTCGGCGGCCTCCTGGGGCTCTGACAGTTTCGGCATTTTCCCTCTCAGGGTGCGCGGAGCTTCCCAGTAGAATGAAGTTCATTTCAGTAAGCAATGCGGAGTTCAGAATCTTCTTTGAATGCAACTAAATGAGCAAGTAGAAGGCTTGGTAGTTAAAAAAGTCCAAAGCACAAATACGTATCATAGCCCTCTCAAAAATCAAAATGTATGGAAGCATAATGAGAGCCCAGAGCATCTTTCTTCTTTCCATCTTGCCATTCTTTCCCTCCTAAGACACTGCTTTGCCACTTCCTTAAGGAAACACAGGGCAAATTGAGTTTCTGTGAGTCAAGGAGGATCCGGTTTAAGGAGATTAGGGCCTGGCATACCATTTGACTTTATCAGGCCTTTCAGGCGGAGGATGTGCGCTGTAGCCGGCCGCGACTTGCCAATTAGCTGGGCTTTCCCCACTGTTTCTGGTTTGGCAAGGACGAGGTGGTTCACCCTGCCGCGCTGCTGCCTGCCAAGGACACAAGGCCAGCTCGCTGCTTCCTGTCTTCCTCCTTGTGTCCTGGCCTTGCCTCCCAGGGAGCTGCCAGGACGTGCTTGCCAAAAATCTTCCTCTGGAAAGGTCAAGTAACCTCAAGTCACCTAAGCCAATATTTGGGTTTTCTTTTTAATCCTCCGTGTTCGGCTTGGAGGAAACCGCACAACCGAACGTGCAGAGCGAAACCTGGGGTCACTCTGGATCCCAGGGTTGAGGCAGCAGAACCAGAGAATCCCGTGGCCAGTCGGGACATGGTGTTTTGAGGGGGGCTCTATTTAAAGCTCAGCGCAGTGTGATAGAGTTCAGAACGGTCCAGTGTGGATGGGACCTAGTTGCTTTTTAGGATTCAGCATACATGTGTGATTTTTGGTCACAGCTGGCTGCTGGAGCATCACATGGCAGGAGAGGGAGAGAAGCGAAGACTGGTTTTGGCTGACAGATTGCATTTTTGTTTGTTTGCTCCGTTTTAGGCTCTATCGTTGCACGCTGTGTTTTGCTTTCCAGCTTTGTGTCTGTGCACAAGCGTCAGCAGGCACACCTGTGCACACGGCACCCCAACAGTGCGCGGTTACCTGGGTGCCCCTGGACGTGCCACTTTCTTGGCCTTACCCATCAGGCTTTTCCAGTGAGGTCCAGGAATTAGCAAGCAACTCGAATGATTCTGACACGAAAATGTGCAGAGTCATTGTACAGTGACGGTTAACAAAATCTCAGTAAGCCAATGGATGTTTATTGCCTTCGTATAGAAGATTCTCCCAGGTGTCTTTTCAGTTCATCTGTTTTTGGATATTTTATACTTGATCTATATCTTTAGGTTTTAAGCGAACCACTGGTATCAACCAATACTTTTCAGAAGACTGGAATTTTAAAAAAACAAAATAAGAAACTTTGCACAATAATTTTCCTGAATCAAACTCCAAGTTTTAGGATTTTCTATGGGGTATTTTCTGTGATACATGGAATCACTACAAATTGTAAGCCAAGCAATTCTAGAAGGCCTGTCCTTGTAACCCATGTTGTGCGTGCTGTGTCTTGGAGATGTACAATGTGACAGGCCAAGGGATGTCTGCTTTGAATGGGAAATGGTGTGTTCCTGTTTCTTTCCTTCTTTCTCGCTTGCTTGCTTGCTTGCTTGCTTGCTTGCTTGCTTGCTTGCTTGCTTGCTTCCTTCCTTCCTTCCTTCCTTCCTTCCTTCTTTTCTTCCTCCCTTCCTCTCTTCCTCCCTTCCTTCCCACTCCCACTTCTCTTTCCCTTCCCTCCTTCCTTCCTTCCTTCATTTCTTCTTTCCTCTCTCTCCCTCCCTCCTTTTACTTTCCCTCTTTCTTTCATCCTTCTTGTGGTGCTGAGGTTTGAACCCAGGTCTTGCACATGCCAGGCATTCACTCTACCACACAGTGCTGCACCCTTAGCCCTCCTAATATTTTATAATGTAAAGCAATTTTATTCCTAACCTTGAGAAATTCCATTTGAGGTATGTGGAACTCAAAGTGACTGAAACTGAGCCATGTACTAAATCTCAGGGCTGTGGTAATTAATAGAGGGGAACTGTGTGTTCTGCCTGAAGACTCAATGAAAGATTAAAATAGCCCTGATACTCATTTTTGGATTTTCATGTAACAGTGTTCATAACATTTTTTTCCCTAAGCTTAGCATAATTCTTCTGCATTATTATTTCATAACATTTGTAGAGCTGAGCCCAGGTCACCTTTGTAATTTTGTCATTTTTTCTAATTTAGTTCCAAAATTTGCTGAAAAGCTGCAGCCTCAGGGACACCTCTGCCTTCCCGACATGCTTAACAAGCACCACACTAATGTGGAACACATGTTCTGTAAAAGTTTACCTATAGCCTTGGGTTCCATACTTGCAACTTCAGCATCTTCCATTGAAAAGAAACAGTATATTTTTCTTAAGTCCCTTTTTGCCTCCTCTTGAACTATGGTCTTTTATAACAGTAATAAGGAAATGTGGTTATGGGTATAATTGCCATAAGGCAATTGTACCCTAGAGGACGGGCAGAATTTTCTTTTCTGTATCTGAGGGCTGGGCTCTATTGAGAGAGATCATTTGCAAATAACTCAATTAGAATAATAACAACAATGTTTTTATTTTTATGGCAACTTTCCCTTAAAGAGATCAAAGTGCATTAGAGATACTCTATCAGATTCATTGTTCGAATACCCAGTGGATTGGAGTAAGTAAAAAAAGTTTTATTATGGTTCCTTTGAGATGGAAGAGTGAGGCAAAGGAAGGGTTAGTGGCATCCTGAAGGTCAGAGCAGAGGCAGCAGGAGCGCTAAGGAAAGCCAGGGTGTCCTGTTTCTCTGCAGGATATCAAGCTGCATTCTTCCCTGGGCTCTGCAGAGAATTGGAGGAAAGCACAACCTCTTTAGGATTGCAAAATAATGTGGGTGAGAACTGGGAAGGTATTGTTACTCTCTTTACAAGTTAGAACAAATGGAAGGTAAGAAAGAGCCTTGTTATTGTTATCTAGTTGTTCTAGTAGATATGAAGTGGATTTTATACATTCTTGATTGGTTGGACCCTAACTGTCAGTTGTCTTCATCCTTAACGAAGAACTAATAGAGAATTGTATTTAATTGTATTGTATAATTTCCAATTGAAAAAGTCCTTGTAACTGTCAACAAAATTTGAGCATATTAAGAGCCAAAGATCAAAGTTCTTTTGCTTAAATGGCAAACAGAAAAAGTTATGCAAGTGGTCTGATTATTATTTTTGATGCATTATTTGTAGATTCTATAGTAATGAAAATAAGCATAATCCACTTAGGGCCGATGTGGGGGTGGGAATAGAGAAACTGGGAGAAGACTTGACCCTAATCTTCCAGCCTGATCTCAAGGAGCCTTGGAGGTCACATTCTCTGGGGAGCAAACACAGTTGATGATCTTAATTACTGTTTTTTGTTTTGTTTTGTTTTGTTTTGACACAGGGTCTCGCTGTGTAGTTCAGGCTGGCCCTGAGCTCATTGTGTAGCCCGGGCAAGCCTTGAACTCGACCATCCTCCTGCCTCTGCCTCCCGAGTGCTGGCATGACAGGCGTGAGCCACCACACTTGGCATTTGTTGTGTGTTTTGTAGGTAAGGGTGGCATATTTTGGTGTAAGGCTGTTGTCTGTTTAAGTGTCTAGTATCCGGAGAAAGTTGGGAGTCTTGCCTTGAGACAGGAATTCTCTTCCATAAAGTAGGAGCTGAAAGAGAGAATGCTTCCAATTTTACCAAACCTTGTTTTTAAAAAACTGAGAATTTTCTGAAATCTCTTTGTAATAGTGCAAGTTCTAGAGTGAGTTCATCTGCCTTCCTTTATCCCAGGTAAATGAAGCTGCCTTCTGTGTACCATGGATTCTCCCTGCGTCTCGGGCAGGAGTGAGGCCCTTGAGACGGTCTCACCGTCCGTGTAATGAGTGTTGGGCTGAATGCTGACCCAGTAGACAGTGGGCTAGAAAGAAAAGCTCAGGCAGTGTGAACAAGTTTGTAAAACACCATAGGAGAACACGTGCGTCCCTCAGGGACCGTGGGTTTACCATTTAAAAGTGCTCGCTCTGCCCCGTGACCGGAGCACGTCAGCTAGAACTCCATTTCTAGAATTGCCAGATGGAAAACTTTCCTTTACTCATTGGCTACTATGCATTTATTTTGTAAAAGAAATTTAAAAATTATTTTTTTAAGGTCTCCACTGCTCTCACGCGATTTTGTTTCGCTGGTTTTGACGTGGCGCATCCACCCCGAACACCACCGCAGAGCCCCGCTCAGTGCGAGAAGGCCTAGCAGCTGTCGCTTTAAAAGCCCGCCGTGGGGAGGAAGGGCTGGCTCAGGGACGCGGTCGGTCGGGCTGAATGAAACTTTGTATTCCTGTTGGATCTGGGACCCTGAGCTCACTGCAGCCATTTCTGTCTCTGTTGACTAATTGGGCCAAGTGAATGAAAACAAAGCAGCAACATACAACAATTCCTCATCTGTACTTTAGACTTTCAAATCATGGCAAAATTAACTTCTGTTCCAATTTTACTTCATTACCTAGAATATTCTGGAGTTAGAGTCTGCCAGGAAGTAGAATATTTTGTCGACAAGTTAAAAAGGGACAAGCCTCACTTTTCCTTTGTTCTCTCCCTCCTTGCCTCCCTCTCCCTCCCCTCCTCCTTTCCCCTTTCTTTCCCTCCTTCCTTCCTTCCTCCAGGCTCTTTCTAGGTAGTTTAGCCTGTCCTTGAACTCACCACTGACCGTGCAGCACAGGCTGGTCTTGAACTGTGGTGCTCCTTGGGCCTCAGTCGCCTGAGCTGTGGGAGCACAGGTGTGTGCCATCGTGCCGAGTTTAAAAGAGAAAGATGCACAATTTCTGAAGTATGCCTGAGGAGACAAGAGGCGGTGATCTTTTCAGGCAAGACTTGTAGATTGGTGATGGGAGCCATAAAGCCAAACTTTGCTGTCTGTACTGGTTTAAATTTGACCTTGGTCAGTTAGACCATAAGTTCTTTGTCTCTTTCAGCAGTCAGTTGGTCTTTATGAAGCAAACTCATGGTCTCAAGCTAATTCTTGGGCACAGAGAACCCAATTAGCCTTCTCTGGGTCCTTCATTGTTATTCTCAGCCAACATGCCCAGATGCAAGTAGGCCCAGGATAATGAGCTGTCTTTTCCAGGTCAGAGCAGCACAGTAGAGAAGGCTAAGATCCATTTTTTCTAAGAGCAGGCCAGAGGGAGAGCAAGAGAGAGAAAGAAGGAGTGGTGTCGAGATGTATAACCCACCTCTAGTGTTAAAAAATCATTGGCTTATGAATGACCTCCAACTCATTTTGTTCTGTTGTACATATGATCTGCGTAAGTAGGTGGATTCTGCTGACTTCCAGAAACATCTTCAAATACATCATCTGAAGATGGACGTTAGCTCTTTCCGGTGTCAGCCTGTTTTTAAGAAGGTGCCTTTTTAAGCCTATTTCTGGGGCAGTTGTATCTGTCATAGTTTCAGTTATCTGTTCACTTGACTGCCAGCAATTCAATCTCACTTGTTTTATTTTGGCTCAAACCAAGTTATAGAGCCCTGTGTCATGGGCTCTAAATCAGCTGCACTGAGAAAACTGGGATAATTTTTATTCCTGCTTATTGACTTTTATTATTGTAACTTACAATGAAAGCTGAAGTTTTGAAAATTATGTGTGTAATAAAAACCTGGTTAAAGTATATATTCACATCTCTGCCTCATGTTAGGGTTACTGTGCCTTCTTCCTTATTACCGAAGGAGATCATGGGCTGTTTCCATCTTGTGGTTTCAGCATAATTCCTATGGATTTTAATGTCTTTTCAATTAATATTTATTGAATTCAGTGTGCCTTGACACAAGTTGATTAGCATAGATTTCAGAATCATGCTTTTAAAATGTAATGAAATGATTGCCAGTTGATACACTATCCATATAATGTTTTGTGGTAACTGTCACAAGCTAGGATGACAGTATTTTAAAAATATTTTTATAAATTTTATTTTATGCTGTTCTCTCCTCGGGCACCCTCCCCTCTTTCTGTACAAAGGCTTTGTTTCCGTTGTTGCCTCTTCCTTTCACTTTTCTCCCTGTCCCTTCCTTTCTTTCTCCTTTTCTCCTCC
Source organism: Thryonomys swinderianus (assembly GCA_004025085.1). Taxonomy (NCBI): domain Eukaryota; kingdom Metazoa; phylum Chordata; class Mammalia; order Rodentia; family Thryonomyidae; genus Thryonomys; species Thryonomys swinderianus. The sequence goes on along the minus strand of PVIC010014677.1, from coordinate 15,874 downwards.
CTTGTTCCCCTTCCTGAGACACAAAAGTGGGCAGAGGTCGGAATTCCAATGGGTTCAGATGAGTGAGCGTGGGCAGCGCAGGGTCGCTGCCCTGTGCTCGCCACGTGCTGGTGTCACCTGTGGAGAACCGTGGGGAGAGCTGGCCTCGTGTCATCGGCTGCTGGTGCCTCAGCCGGGGCACTTCCTTATTTAGCACAGTTTCAGGCATCAAGAATGTGGTGTCAGGGCCGGAGATTTAGCTCAGTGGTTCCGGCGCCTGCCTTGCAAGTGCAAGGTCCTGAGTTTGATTCCGGTAACCACGTACAATGCTGGGCATGGTGACTCACGCCCACCAGCAATCAATACTACATACCACAGTGCTGGGCATGCTGGCTCACCCCTGTAATCCCAGCACTCGGGAGGCAGAGACAGGAGGGTTGCTGAGTTCGAGGCTTGCCTGGGCTGCATAGTGAGCTCAGGGCCAGCCTGAACTACAAAGCGAGACCCTGTCTCAAAAAAAAAAAAAAAAAAAGAATGTGGTGTCATTTTCATTTGTGATTGTCAGGTTTTGGTACTTTGAGCTCAGATATTTCTAGATGATTGCAGATGCGAGTATTTTTATGTTATCTTCTGTTTGTAGAGTGTTTTAGTGAAGCATCAGAGATTGTACGGTTCTGGTAGGAGAAAATACTCTTGCCTATTCTTTTGGATGTTCTTCTGTGAAAATGCTAGGTGTCAAGTGAGATCTCATAAACTCTTTCTAGAGGTGACCTAGTGATGCTGAAATAATTCCTCTTTGCAAGTGAGCACTGTTGGTGTATATTTAAGACACCTTCTTGCTCCTCTCCGCGTGACTCAGCTACCCACACAGCTGATCAGCATTTCAGCATATCTTGTGTTATGAGACGTGAGTAAATGCACAAAGTTCTATGAAATAATCAGGCTCATAATTGCTGCATTCAAGGACTATACATCTGTGGGTGTAGGAATAGCATGTACACACCAGAAAGGCTCACTCAGATGCAACTCATCTCTCAAACTGGAGAGAGGGACTTTAGCGGTGAAGAGAAGAAATAGTAAATTTGGGTGTGTGGTTGGAATTATCGAAGAGCTCCGAAAAGTCTGTATTTTGACCTTGTCATTGAAAATCTGGTTGATCTTTAAATGTTACTATCTTTATGTATCAACATCATACATTATAAGAGCCTTTGGGATGTAAGGTTGCATATTTAGGATTGAATGGTAACAGTGCTGTATCACCTTTTTTATGAAAATCACTAACATTTGAAATTTAGAAATATATGAGCAGTTGTATTTTATCTGATATTATTTAATTCTGTTCCCTGACATTTATTTTAGAGTAATGAATCTATCAACCTTTAAAGAACACATGTATCTTTCAGAGTCAGGAAAAATGGAACTCTTGCCAAACAGTGGAGGGGAAGGAGTTCGTGCCAATAGCAGTAGAGTAGCGAGGAGACCTGAAAGGCCGGACGGGCGGAGAGGCGGCCTGGGGATCCTCTCCACAGCACGGTGAAGGCTCAGTGCTGCTGGGCCCGGAGCGGCTGTCCCTGGCGCGCGGCCCACACAGGCAGAAGCCCGTGCATCTGAAGCTAGAATCACAGCAGAAGACCCGCCATGTTGGTTCGCTCCTGCTTGGAGACACCTGTCAAAGCAGGGAGGTGCGAGGAGAGACCTCCCCTTGTCCTTTCCTCCTGGCCTCCAGATTCCCGCACGCCTGCCTCTGTCTTCAGGCTCTAACGGTCCAAACACACATAGCAGTGCGCCAGGACTCGATTCTACAATGGGATTATGACATCATAATTGGACTTTCCCTACCGCAGACAAAGGCAGTCTAAAGGAACAAACTCTTGCCTCCTCCTCTGCCCTTGGTGCACCTGGTCTGCAGTCAGCTGCTCGCGGGGCTGGGGGGGCAGCTCTCGGGAAAGAGTGTGGAGGAGTCGGAGGGCCGTTTTCACTGGGGAGTGTGATAGAGGGAGAAGATGATTTGAGCGCAGGGTCGACATTGCGCTCTTTATCTGAGGTCTCAGCACACCAGTTTTTCTTAGGATCATTGCTACGGTTTGTTTTATTTCACCTGAACATGTAGTTTGTGACTTTGTGTTGTAGCATGACTACTCAGTCTTTTGTAAAGTCCTCCGTGAATCCTCTTATTGGTTAATTTTCACATTTTAATGTGATCTAAATATTAAAGGAATTTGATTTTCTCTTGTTACAACCGATCTTTAATACCAAAACAAACAGGTGACAGGGGAACTTACTCATGTGACAATTACTTTTGACAAGGAACTTTGGACAGTTTTACCTTTTGGAAGTGTCCAAAGTGGACAAAGAGAAATTCAACTGCCCATGTAAATCAAATACTGTCTGCAACTCAGAATATGTTTTTTTTTTAAATTCTTTTGTGATTTGGTTGGAGGTTGGGCATGCAGTAAATTTTTTTTTTTTTTCGATTGGAAGGCAATGCCAGTTTTGAAAAAGCAGCATAATAATCAGTTTGGAATAACTGAACATTAGCCATATGTAATGTTATGTGCAGTGAAAATAATCTCTTTGAGCATGGGAGATGAGTCTGGAGAAAAAGTCTGAAGTCGGGCCGTGTTACGATTTTGTCACATCTGGAAAGCATTGGATGTATAAGATTACATAGGTTCGATACCATTCAGGGTTAAGACATATGGATGGGACATTATGCAGAAACTTGTTCATTTTTATCCTTTTTAGATTTATTTTAGAGAATTTTGAATCATAAGGATTCGATTTGAACGTCTGTTAAGATAAAATGAGTAACATGGCACAAGGGAGGAGTTCTGAGCACGTGCTGCCTGGCTTGCATCGTGACACTCTTGGTTCTTTCTTTAAAATAGGGAAGTGGGCATTCTTCTCATTATCTTTGACTGATCTTCTGAAACCATATTAAGGAGCGGTGGACTCCACGGTGGACTTCTGAGTAGCTCTTATCATTCTTGGTTAGAGTCTTTCTCTTAGAAGGGCTATCTAAAAAACATGTCTTTATATAATTATAATAAATCGTCGTGTGTCTGTCAAGTTGTAAACTTATCAAAGTTTATTCAAATGTTATTATTCCTTTTAGTGGGTAGAATAATCTTTACCTTCTCTTAAAAAATGAAGGAAAAGCCACATTGGTTCGCCCCGTCTTTGTTTCTCTGTCAGCAGGTTGCAGTTTGCAGAAGGAAGTTACTATCTCCTTATTTGTCTCCGCATTTTATCCCTTTTCTAAAATGCCAGTTCAATGATGCATTATTCATTAGTTTTATTCCTGGTAAATTAGCTTTTGCCCTGAAAACATGGGGACAGAAGTTCTTTGAACCACTTATCAAGGAACTGTTGGAACATTTAATATCATTATCTGTCTCATCAGCAAACTTCCTGTTTCATCAAGTGACTTCTCTGACTTTTTTCCGCCAATATTATGATAAAGATATTTTATGAATAGAAGCAATAATGAGCGTCAGACACACAAATCTACCTTACTTGGTAGAAAGTATGCTATTTGTCACTTTATTATTCAGTTCATTGTTATTTACCTTTGAGTTAAGTATATACATCATTTTATATGAATATATTATCAATGATATAATAGTCTTAATAAAGCAAGGAGTGGTTATTAATTACATATAACTAAAATAGGATGTAAAAATTCCAGTTTATTTTCTCTAAGCTTGTATGATGATTTAGACATTAAAAGTTTAATGATTTGGCAAGATACCATTTTAGTTAACGTACAAGAGTATTCTGTACTGAAGTAACAAAAATTCCTTTTAGGAACACTAGTGTGATAACAAGATATATTGAAAACATAAGAAAATGACCTTTTCGGTCATTGATTACATCTGTTGACACATTTGTATTAATAGAGAGGTTCAGAGATTTAAAATTAGAATGTGTATATATAGCCAAATGACCCAAAGTTATGATTATCATCACTGACGATTTGGTTATAATTTAAGGGATAGAAATCGTTTTAAGTGCTATGATTCATCATTAGTTAACTGTAAAATAGTGTTTGTTCCTTCAGCACACGTTGATTGAACATCTACTGTGTGCCGTGTCCCGTGCCAGGCGATGAATGAGAAGTGACATGAGTCTGGATCCTGTGGGTGTTAGAATGGAGAAGCAGATAGGTGCGAACCCAGCCTTTTGCAACCCGTGCCGTCAGAGGCTGCAAAGGGCAGCGAAAGCATTTCCAATGAGGATACAGGAGAATGAACAGAGTCCATTGTTTTGAAGGGGGAGTAGCAATGACAGTTTATTTTAAAAAGATATTGTAGCGTTTTTTTTCACAAATACTTGTGTGTATTCTCACTCTTATGTGAATTTTTTTCTTATTTCTAATATCTTTGGAAATGAAGACTAAAGCTTTACCTTTCTCTTAACTCGTTTTAAGTAATTAGACGAGAGAAAAGTTAATTCAGTTAAGAAAAAAGCAACTGATTCAGCCAAGAAGTGGTTTGCGGAGGCGAGGACAGGTGTTGGGTAGTTATGAGTGAAAGCCAGAAATTCAGATTCTTCATCCCTTTGAAGAGACTACGCCCAGTGCCCTGAGGAGAAAGATCACCCGGGAAACACCAGAAAGCCACGTGTCTAATGAAAGCTAGACCTGTAACAGTACTCTGAGGACTGGACGGCAGGGAGGGCCACGTGGAGAGCGGTGCAGATGTGTAGGATTTAGAGAGCCCAGAGACCACACGCTGTGCAGGACTTTGGAGGAAACAGCATTAATTTTACGTGCTTTTCTCTTATGATCATAGACATAGCACTTGGTTTATGCTGAGATTCTGCCTTGAGTTTTCAATTTTCCTCCATAATTATGTGGAGTCTGATGACATTCTAGGTTTTATTTTCAGATTCTTCCTTCATTAATGTTCTCTTTGCTATAAACTGCAGGTTTCTCAAGTTGAGGGGTGGGGTGTATATTACATGTATAGTTGAAATCCAGAATGTCTCCCAGATGGAAAGGCGGAACAGTCATCTCATCTTTTCCTACTGGATCTGGCCAGGTTTTAGAGAGGACTTCATTATTTTCATGTGGCAAACTGCATTGGGAAATTGTTCCTTAAAGTATGCAGAGGCATATTCACCTACTATTATGAGATACGGGCACCATTTATGAAAGATTATAAATCTTACAACTCTCTTCAGCAACTTTAGATACAGCTGGAAATGTTTTGCTTCCAACAAACATGCAATCTTCATAAAACTGGAAAAGAAATGTTTTGAATAAATAACGCTGGAGTTTATTTCTCTCCAGTGTGAGAAGTACTTTTTTAAGTGAAAATCATGCCATAAAACCCCTCCCTCCTCTACATTAACACCATCGCCCCTGTGTTTGTATTATGCTGGTGCACTTACTTTTTTTTAAGTATGCCAGATTGCTGTCTTGGTTTTAAAGATAGAAAACTGGATTTGCTCCCAGGGACTCATTCTCTAAGTAGGCCAGTTTAAAAACTCAAGAAGGATTGACTCAGTTAATTAATTTAAATAAAATTACAAATGAAAAACATATTATGCAATCTTGATTTAATTACCACATTTTATTTACTTAATTGAAAACACACTGTAAAAAGATAGCAGTTTTGACAATGACCAGCATGGAGTCTTCACACTCTGTGGCAAAAATGCAGGCAGCCAGGATGTGCCCTTTGGGAGACACAGTCCCGTGATGAGTGGACGGTCATGGCCCTCGTCGGAGGGCGGGAGGTGGGGCGTGGCTAGGCCTTCACGGGCTGGGTTTTCGTGCTCTCCAGTCCCGTGTCAGTTAGGGAGCACTTCTGGGTGGGGCGTTCTGCTCGTTCTGGTCAGTCGTGGCTTGGTGTGCCCATGTAATATTTTTTCCCTTAAATTCAGTATTCTGTGAAAAAATTTTAGTTTTGAGCACGAACAAATCCTTATTTTAATCTTTGGAATATGATACTTTGAACCTAATCTCTGTGTTAAGCAAAACATAGCTTTAAAAAAAATTCGGTGTAAAAGAACTAGGAGAAGGTATAGGATAAGAAATTTAAAAAATATCATATACTCATTCCCTTATTCTATATGTAGTTAATTCAATTATTTTATCAATTTATTCAATTATATAAGGATCCTCAATATAATGACTAAGTTTTTTAAAAAAATGTGAGCATGTATTTAAAATCATTGTTAAATAATAGGAAGGGGGAACTGAAGGTATATGAGGTAAAGTAATAGACATGAAAAGGCATGATTAAAAATAAGAAGAAGCCATATTTCCCAACTATTATTTTGAGTCTTTTGAAGCTATGCAAAGAGTTTAGGCGAATGGGTACACATTCTGGAAAAACATATCAGGCACTTCATTACCAAAATCAGAGGGTCAACCCTTCCTATGGGGATTGTTACTAAGCTTTGCAAGGAAGTGAGCACCGGCTCACCAGGTATTATTGAGCAGAGACAGGGGAACGGAGGCCGAGGGGAGGGAGCATTTCCTCACACAATCCTGTGTTGTGGGAGGCAGGCGAGCTCTCCCAAAAATTCTCCAAGTACCTCTAGTTATTTTGATAAAAGTTGAGTAGAGAGAAAAGAAAATACTGTAGAACTATAGTCTTGGGTTACCCTAATTAGTAGAAACATTTTATTAAAACTGAAATAGTATTTTAACTGTGTGGAAGAGAAAAATATTGGCCAATCATGTAATAGGAATCGTGATTCTGTAAGGCTAACACCACACTGCCAGGAGGAAGGCAAGGACGGTGTGGGGCAGAGGGTGACCTGGGAGATGTCCCTCCCCTGTCATCTTTAACAACGTAAATGTCAGCCGCACATGGTGGCACACGCCTGCAAACCCAGCACTTGGGAGAAGGCTGAAGCAGGAGGACTGCTGTGAGTTCGAGGCCAGCCTGGGCTACACAGTGAGTTCAAGGGCAGTCTGAACTACATAGTGAGATGCTGTCTTAGAAAAAAAAAAAAGTAAGCTTTTATGTCTTTTTCTTTTCCCTAGTATAAAATATATGGACTTGTCTCCCTTTCTTCAAGTTTTTGTTTTTTTTACATCTTAACTTTTTCGTAAGTGTTTCTGGCACGCTCTATATCTAATTTGCAAAAATACACTATTTTCTTGTGTTGATAATTAAGGTTGTAGGAAGAAAGAAAGAGACTGTTCTATGCCCTTACAAGAGAGATCTCATAATATTCTTCAGCTGACAATGGGCCATTTCTTTACCTGCTTAAGGCAAAAGCATATGACAAAGGGGCCCTTTATCACATGATGACTAATTTTAGTTCTAGAAAGAGGCTATCTCTAGGCTAACAGGTTACAGTTTGGGTTTCATTTACTCTTCTGATATCCCTTGATATAAAAGCTATATTGTTATAGAATCATATAATGTTAGAGCCGGAAGGGCCCTGACAGTTTACCTTGTTCACTTTTTTTATTTGCATAAAAATGACCGTAAATTAAAATCATGCTTTTCAAAGTTGATTTTCCTACTGATACTGAGTCGTGGCATCAGAACATAAAATGAACTTCTGGAATGAGCTTCTCCTAAAAGTAAAAAGACAGTGTACTCTTTGGCTCCTTACTTGTGAATTAGGAACCTGTTTCTGTCCTTCTTCTTCCTCTTTTTTTTTTTTTTTTTTTGGTACCAGGGATTGAACTCAGGACCTGGCACTTGTGGGACAGGCACGGTGCTACTGAGCTACATCCCTGGCCCGGGAACCTGTTTCTTAGACCGCCTTAGGACATCTCTTCCGTTTGGAAGTGAGGGCCAAGAGCTAATTCCTGGTGCGGAATACATCACCGTCTGCGGCGCTTCGTGTCCCCACGTGCGCCCTGTGGGGCTGGGGACCAGAACAGCCTCACGCAGCTGGGGAGCCGGCCCTTCATGTGTGCCACTGGCTGCCCGCGGAGGCTGCACCGTTCGCTTCTAGGGTTTGTTTTTCCGGAGTGCATACTTTGTCTTTCATCCTGCACTTCTGTAGCTTATCATAGGTCATTTGCTTTCGGTCCATTTTTAAAAACTTGCCAGCCATTATCTTAAAACTTAGGGGTAAGAAGTAAATAGGGTAGTATCTCCCTACTGTACTGTCCGGTAGCAAGCAAAGGCGATGTCAGCACGGAGGGCTCGAGAGCGAAGGGATGCCGTGGGCGGCGGGGAACTGAGGCATCCGACGCAGGAACCGGGGGCCGGCGAGCGGCCGAGGCTCCCGGAGGGGCACCCTAAAACATTTGTCACCCTTTCTGTGGGCGACATGGTAGGGTTTTGGCAGGGATTTAGCTTAGTCAGTCTGGTGTTTTATTAAGATGGCCGCGGTAAGAAGGCGCTACGTGAGTTAGAAAGGTCGTGAGACTAGGTGATTTTTGAGGACCCTATTCCTAGGGCCACATCCATCTAAGGTCCTTTGTGACATTTTTACCCACCTTTCCAAAGAAGAATTGCTCTTTAGTCATACTCATTTATACCACAGAGTAGTAATATATTATTTTAATTTTAGAAAACTATAAACAAAAACTGTACACTTATAGTGTTCTAATCACATGAATATACTTTGTAATGTTTAAATCAGGCTACACACCTATTTCCGCTGACATTAGTCTTTTCTTTGTGGCAAAAACATTTGAAATTCTTTCTTCTAGCTTTTGTGAAAGCTTATCCGTAGCAACCCCATAGCACTCCAGAACATCTTACTCCTATCTAATGTGGCTTAGTGCTCACTGAGCAACCTTTCCTATTCCCCTCCCCCAGTGTTTTGTAGTTTGTAAGTTTCTATCCCTTTAGGGTACTTCTCAGCTTCTTGAAGGCATATTTTATGTGCATATGTAAATAAAACAATATTGCATAGGTCATTGTTATAAATTAACTGGAAACTTAATAAGCATTGAGTGCCTACTGTGTTCCAAGAATTCTCAAGCATTCAGACATAGAAGATGCGCCATAAATCTTGTTGCTCTTCATTTAATTTTCTGTTTACATTAATGACTTTCAAAAGATCTTTCTCCAGTCTGATAATCTGCCCATCTCAGAAAGTTGCAATTTATTCACTTCAGAAAGTTATTGCTCAGTAACAAACATTTTACAGGCCATAATTATTTAATTAGCATGTATATTTAACAAACATTTTATTGGATTTCTACCAGATTATTCACAGAACATTAGAATTTCCTTTTTCTCGCAAAGAGCCCCTAATCTGGAGTTCAAATCAGCTTCTCTTTAGCACATGGACTCACACTGTACACATCAGAGGTAATAATAATAATAATTTCCAAGTTAGAACAGCTAAAGGGTTTTGAAAGTTCTAAAAAATGCTTTACTTTTATTGGTACATGGTGGGAAGTAGAAGGGAAGTTAGGGGAAGATAAGGTTCTCAGAAACGTTTAATCTGCTGAAGGATCAATTTGGCTTTTCATGGTTTGGGGTTGCGTCACCATTCCAGAAGCAGTGGCCAGGGCAGGTGGCGGGCGGGGAACACACTGTCCAGTGCAGGACAAGCCGCCGGGTCCGCTCTGCTCTCTAAGATCGTCCCTCCCACGGCATGGGGAAACCTGGGAAGTCCGGAGCTAGAGGTTGGCCTCGAAGATCCACGTCTGTTTGCAAGAAGACCTGAAAAGCAATGTTGAAAGGCTCAGGTGGGGCTGTGTGCCTCTCCCGTTCCTGGAGAATCTTTAATCTGGAGAAGAGGAACCGAATGACTTAAAAGTGTGATAATGTAGAAGTCACTGCCTTTTCCCCTAAAACGATAAATTCACAGGTGTGAGAAAAAGAGATCTGTGTGCCCGGCTTGCCCAGCTTGCCCGGCTTGCGTCTGTGGTCTAAGCTGTTCAGAAGGCTACGGCGGGTGATTGCCTGAGCGCAGGAGCTCAAGGCCAGCTGGAACGAAACGGGGACACAGGCAGGAGGAAAGGAATGGGATTTTCATAAGTATACAACACAAAATGCATTTGAGTTCAACAGTGTGTCCGGTGGAATTTGAAGGAGGTTACCACAGAAATGCAGAGAATATAGATTCAGGTTGAGGGAGAGAAAATGAGAAGTGAGGGCATAAGGCAGGACTGTTCAGGCAGCTTCTCTCGAGACCTGTTTCCGCCTCTTCTTTATGGCACCAGTGTCTGCCCCGACCAAGGCCCCAGTGCGCAGGCAGTGCCCAGCCCTGCTCTCTCCAGCGCGTCTGTCGAAGCCTGCAGCCTGTGGGAAGGTGACTGACCTGAGCGCGGCAGTCCCTACTGCCTGGGCGCTGGAGAAGGGGCAGAGCCCACGCCCTTCGGGGAGCACGGGTTGTGGCCACGTGTAGGGTTTCTCAGGGGCGCAAGGGCCCTGCCATGTCCGGGAGCTCCTCGGGCGCTTGGATGCTGCAGTGGCTGGGTGGCATTTCGTTAGGTCCGTTTTCTTGCTTTCTCCCTGAGAGTTAGTCCATTAAAAATATAAATCATTTTTTAAATGAGGCTTTGAGCTCAAGAATATCTGTTGTATTTTGAGCCAATAGGAGCTGTCTGGAAGCAGGACCTGGTGCTTGAGATGATACAGCCTTTTCAGTGATTCTATGAGGCACATAGTTTTACTGTAGTTTTCAAGATCAAGACGCATGACTCTAAGAGTTAAGTGATTTCATACGAGATCACAGGATTAGAGACAAAGCTATGATCCACTGTAACATATGACAACATACACACACACACTCACATACACACACATGCGTGCGGTAGGGAGGGAGACTGGCTAAATGAGACGCAAGTGGTTAAAGAAAACTTTGAGCGTAAAGTAACTTGACCGAGGTGGTGAATTGGGAGGGTTTTAGATGTGGTCTGAGTAATTCCTCCTCTGAAGTCAGCCACAATAACAGTTCGCTTCTGGCTTTCTTGCCGAGACTCCCTGGTCACTTCCTCTTCCAGCAGTTAAGAGTTAAGAGTCTGATATAAGGTGACACAACAGTGGAGACCAGATTGTGCTGTTAGAACTGAGAGCTGGAAAAGTAAACTTTCTGCTTCTGCCCCACGGAGGGGCCTCTGCTGCATGTGGGGGACACAGTGTCTGCTGTCCTGTTCATGAGAGGCCCAGGCTCAGGCGTGGGAAGGAAAGCCCTCCCGGGGTGTCATAAACACCAGCTCGTCTTGGAAAGTGCGATTGTTACAAAAGGCAAACATTCACTTCAGCGGGCTCTCCAGTGTTTCTTTTTAGTAACTGCAGTTTTTCAATTGAAGGAGTGGGTCTGCAGTTGTTGAAAATGGGAAGAAAAGGTAAAATTTAAGCAAGAAATAAAAAAGAACAGGGTTTCTCCAGTGGACATGCCAATGTGCTAACTGAATACTTTCCTAGGGAGGGGAGAAACTTTTGCTTTTTCTCCACTGGACCCAAATTTCGGCAACAGACGTCTGGGACTGGGCTGTGTGGTACCATTTGAGAGTTGACACAGTGAAACCAGATAGGCAAAGACTTGATAGCTCCTGAGACAGGTGACGCCTGCAGAGCCTCCTGGAAATAACTTTCTCTCCCTCTTGTGGGGTCATATGCACGCCTCGACTTGGGTGAGGAGGAGGTGGCTTCAGAGGGAAACGTAGAAGTGGGAGGGGCTGGTGGAGGGGATAGGACACTTGAGCAGAAGCCCCCAGCACGCGAGAGCTGAAACGCCAAGGGCTCTTCACACTGCAAGGCTCAAAGCAGAAAAACTGAGGCTGTCAGCAAAATAATACAATTTATCATTTGCATGTAACTCATTCTCTAGGCCTGAAAGTGGCCGAATGATATCTTCTTTGATAGGACTGTAGAAAGAGATCATGCTCCTAAGTTATAAATCACTGAGTCTTGCCTTGATTCTGGAAAAAGAAATATAATGCATAGGCGATAAGAGTGAAGGTTTTTAGGGTACGGGGAGCTCTTTGCCTGTCAGCGGGGACTAGACAGAGTCCAGACTGCGCGCCTAGACCTTTCCAGTTTCTTCGTTTCCATTTTGGGAAATCAGCAACAACTCAGACGACAGTGTGGGAATCACTAAATATGTTTGTTAAAATTTCCTGAAACCTGTTCTAGACTGAAGAGAAATGAGAGGAAGGGGTAAAAAATCTGTTGTTCTGCATCTTCAGCACTAAATCTAAGGTAATAGGCATGAGGCAGAAAGAAATGAGTTTTGCACGGGAAGAAGTGACTGGGACATTCTTACATCGGCAGTGAGTGTGTTAAGCAGTTAGCTGTAGGAACGGAGTAACCCTTGTGGACCTGCCGCCTCGGAGGTGCCTGGCTACCCAGGACCCAGGTTCTCTCCGGGCTCACGTATGGTGGCCGCGATCGGGAGACCTTGTCGGTGGACGGCTGTCCGGGACAGAACCCTCATGGCCACCCCGCCTGTCAGATTTCATTGAAATTCACTGCCAAGTTCAAACTCGCCTTTCCCAGGCCAGCAAAGAAGGCTGCTGCACGGGAGACATCCTCTGCTCTGGCATTTGCTACAAGCCTAGGGCGCTCACAGCCGTGAACAGCATGGCGAGGAGGACACAAAAGGAGACAGAATCTCTGCCTCTGCACAGGAGCATGCCATTTAGTCAGGGAGACAAAACTTAAATGCTAGAACCAATAAAAGAAGATTGCAAAGCAGCCTGGGAGTAAGTGTATAATAACAAGGGGTGAGAGACTCAGATGAAGGTGAGAACGCCAGGAGGCGAGGTCCTGAGCGCGGCGCATGGCTCCGCCTTGGTCAGGAATGGCGTGTTGTCTAACAGTGTGCATCGCACCGCTGTGTTTTTTCCTGTAGCATCGAAGAGGAATAATGTGTGATGAGAAATTCACATATACTGCATCGATCTTGTCCTCTTATCTGAGAAGTCTTTTGGGCTATCACAGATGGAAATTAAATTGATCCAACAATTTGCTCTCCACAAAGCCATGTTGGTTTCTGCCTAGTAATTTATGCTGTTCCTGGTGTTTGCAAATCGATTGCTATTATGGGATGTAGACAAATCTGGGCTGGGATCCAGTAGTTTGGGGGATTTTTGGAGTGGAAATGCGTTCATGTGTGTGAAATCCTGGAAAAGCAGGCTCTCTTTTTGTGTATTTTACTCTTTGAATATAAACATATTTCCAGGTTTTAAAAAGCATGCTTAATTATCCTCAGATTGGATTTTTAAGCCATGTATCTGCTTTATTTCATATTTCTACTGACTGACCTTGCTATTTGCCTAACCTTCAAACCATCTTTAGTGGTTTTGTAGCAGAACTTCTGTTTAAAAAAATTCTTGTTCTATCTCAAGAACATTGTAGATCAATACTTTTTAATTTCCTTTTGACGTAGAAATATGTATAGATGCTCATTTAGTTTGCTGAATAAAATGTTCCTATCAAAAGGCTTAGGAAAATATTCTTTATTTAAACACTCAACCTCATTGTACCTTTAAGGTTTTTTTTTTTTAAAGTGTTTCTGAAGATTGTGAAATTCTTTCAAAACAAATTAAAAAGAAAACATTTTCTGTGATTTCTTTATAGATTCTGGACAATCAGGAAGTCCAAGCCACAATGATCCTGCCAAGAATCCTCCAGGTAAATATGTGTTCCAGGACGTTTGCAATCTGACATTGTTGGAGAACAAAGGTACCAGTGTATAGATAAACAGCCCATAATTGGTCAGGTGCCTATTTTGTTCTGGCAGGCGGGTACGATTGGGACAAGATGTGATTGTGCTGGGGACTTTGCAGTGGTAAATGCTTCTATATTTGCGTCACTTACCTAGTCACCAATGTTTTAATTTTTCTTGGTATTTCTTTACAACTGAATAGGCATGTATTTTAGTTATGTATGTTTTAGGGACTAAAAGTCATTGCTGTTTGAAAAGCCAAAAAACCTTTTATTTTTTTTCAAACTCACAAGAAAGAGTAAAAATTTCCACAATTTTACTATAGTTTATCAAATCTCATTACTAAGGGGAGCAGAGCTGGTGGTTAGTTGTGTTTTTACTGGAGGACTTTTTTTTTTGCAAGAATTTCTACTCCATAAGGTTTTTATTGGATCCCTAGAATCAGAAAATAATGAAAGTAGGATTTTTCTCTAGTTCAAAGTGTGCCAGACGCCCTGTTTATTTTCAGAAGCTGTTCCAGATCTGAAAATGGGCTTTTATAACTTGGCCATCTTCAGTGTTTCGTCGCTCCAATGTGGACATATAGCATTTGGCTTTTGATTTATGAGCTGTGCTTTTTTGTCACATGAGAAAATAATATAAAACTAGTGCAAGAAAGGATTTCTAATTTTCATAGCTAGAATTTCAATTATACCTGTGACTCTGGTAAATAAAAACATGCATGTTGTGAAAAAAACCAAAAATAACAAACAAAACCCAAAGCATGCAAACATGCCCTCTTCCTCCCAATATAATCTTATTATTTGTTTCAATGAAAATGAACGATAAAATACAAAAAAATAATAAGTCTAAATATCCTCAGGTGACTTAGTTTTATTAGTTGTTTGCTCTTCCCTGCCATAATGCCTGGCTAATATAAAGTTGAAATACTCCAACAACCTCAGAATTGTATGAAAATATATTAGAATGATATTCTCTGGTAAAAATATTAGAAAATAAAAGTATATATGCAAGTGAAGATATGAAATCCAAAAGGAACTTACTATTTTTTCTGAGTCTTGCCTGTATTTTGTCCTTTTGTCTTTATCTTAAAAAAATTATCTGTTTTGCAAGAATTTACTAACTTGTTATAAAAAATCTTATTGACAGAAGTCATATATACTTCAGAAATAAAAAGTTCTTATTAAATACATATTTAAAATATATGTCAAGCTGATTTGTGTTCACTCACAAATCTGATATTGTTACAAACAGTAAAACAAAAAAGTGAACACTTTTAGTTTCATTTATTATTTTATTTTTTGTGCAGATTAGGATTTATTTCCAAAATATCTCTTAGCTTGAAAGCAAATTGTATCCAGACATTTTTTTTTTTAAAGAGACTCTTCAGTCATCTCACAAAGAACGGGATGGAAAAACCCTTTGGTAGAAAGAGAGTTGTTAAGGGTTCTAAGTCCACTGTACACAGGTTGGATTCTTAACATTTGAACGACATCTCGAATGAAATTAATAAAGCAGTTATTGTTGAAAAGCAATTCTGAACATGTACAAAAGGAATTATGTTCACCTAAAAGTATTCTTTGTTTGGGGTAAAGCTGGGTAAATAACCTTCATGTAGTTATTTAATATCAGAACATGATTATTAGTGTTTGTCAAAACCTTGATTAAGTATAATATTAATGAAGAATCTATTTTTCTATTTTAATATAACAAACAAATAGCCAAGTTAGAATACCTCTAATTTTTGGCTGTTTTGAAGTTTTCTTGAAAATAAAATGTTTTTGAGGACCCCACCAAGAAACTGAGGTGTAGCTGGGCATGGGAGTGGCATCCCAGCACTCTGGCAGGCTGATGTGGGACAAGTTCGAGCCCAACTTTAGCAACTTGGCCAGACTGTCATTTAAAACAAACTCACGCACAAATCAAAACAAACTCAGATGTTATAAGTAAAACACTTTTATGATTTATGAAAAATCATACATTTGTGATGAGCTTTAAAAAACTAAATAAAATAGAATGGAATAAAATCCAGTATCAAAATGAGATGATTATAACTGGAATCCTCTTGGTCATTCAGAAGTCTGTCGGTTAAAGGCAGTTTGTATGTCATCCTGTTGTGCATGTAATCACAGAGCTTAAGGGTGCTTTCTAAGGAGAGAGTCTGTTCTGTGAACTTAGAACTAAACCTGGCCACTAAGAATATAGAATTTTTAAATGCTCAAAGTCAGAACTTAGTAAGATTTTGGTTTATAGTGAGTTAGGATAAATTGTACTTACTATCAAAATCTTTATAAGCATCTTTGGCATTTGGGGGCATCGTTTATCTTCAGGAGATGCTTTT
>PVIC010014676.1:24124-36160 GCA_004025085.1 Thryonomys swinderianus | reverse complement strand
CTCATATCTTAACACAAGTAATAAGGTAAAACCAAGATGCTCCTTCAATACTTCCCTTAGATATTTCCTCAGCTAAATACACGGTATTTGTTGCTTTTAAATTATACTCTCCACAAAATGCTTCACCACAATTAAGCCAAATTCTTTGCCACTTTGTAAGAAGAATCACTTTTCCTTGAGTTCCCAAAAATGTTCATTTATGTTTGAGACCTGTCAGAATGAGTTTCAACACACACATTTCTATCAATACCATATTCTTCATATATGTAATATCTAAGATGATAAAGGCCCAGACTTCTGGGAGCTAGGATTATGTGCATGGCTTACACACCTGGCTTACACTTCTTTTCTTTATAAAGTACTTGACCTCATATATTTTGTTATAGCAATAGAAAATCAACTAATACAGAAAACTGGTACCAGCTCTGGGATTTACTGCTACGATTGTCTCTGGAAACATGAAAGTGTCTTGGGAACTGGCTAACAGACAGAAGTTGGAAGTGTCTGGGGAACAGGCTAGAAAAAGCATAGGATGCTGGAATCAGAGAATTATGGATGATTGTGGTAGGGACATCAAAAATGGGAAACTAAGGCCGGAGGGTTAGCTCCGTGGTTCCGGCGCCTGCCTCGCAAGCGCAAGGTCCTGAGTTCCATCCCCGGTAACCACATACAATGCTGGGTGTGGAGGCACGCCCACCAGCAATCAACACCGCATACCACAATGCCGGACATGGTAGCTCACGCCTGTCATCCCAGCACTCGGGAGGCAGAGACAGGAGGATTGCTGAGTTCGCGGCGGCTTGCCTGGGCACCATAGTGAGCTCAGGGCCAGCCTGAACTACAAAGCGAGACCCTGTCTCAAAAAGCAAAAAAAAAAAAAAAAAAAAAAAAAAAAAAAAAAAAAAAAAAAAAAAAAAGGGAAACTACTCTGAAATGAAAAAGAGGATCCTACTGAAACCTGGAGGAAAGCAAATAGCAAAAACTTGCTAAGAAATAGCAAAAACTTGTCCGAACTGTGTCCATGCCTGTGGTGATTAACTAATGTTCAACTTGCAAAGCCTAGCTGAACTGAATCAGTATGGTTTAGGTGTGGAAGACCCACATGAAGAATACTGACAACAGCCACAAAAACAGAACTACAGGGGAAGAGAGTGGGCTGTTGATTTTCTAGAAGTTTGCTGCAGATGGTTTTCCTCATGCAAACTTCAGTGCTCTTGTCAGAAAAGGGGCTCAGGGTCTCGCTATCACTGGGAATGGCTGCTATTCTTCTCAGAGGAGCTCTGATCTTCACTGTGAGCATTACTTCCTGGCTCCATTATAAATTCCTCAGCCTGGTGGCACAAATCCTTTGTCCCCCTAGTGTAAGGTTTTTGGCTTCTACCACTGACCTTTGGATCTTCCGGGTATAGATCCTCAATATGAACAAGTATGAGACATTCCTGGGCTCTTGGCCACTGGCCGGACTCATGCAGAACATTGCCTTGGACTCTCAGCCTTTGGCCGGACTTGTTTGGGACACTGCTGATCCAGGCCCTTGGCTGGATTCTCTGGGCCTCTAGTGTGTGGCTAATCTCTTGCACTCCTCTGTACTTGATTTTTTTCAGTGACGACTATAAAATAACCCTATAAATTATGTGTCCTTTATTAAACTAATTCCCTTGCAAAAACCTGACTACACAACCCCCTAAGACTTGAAAAATGGCTAAATTTAATAATGATGTGCTAGATTATTGGGCATTTAAAAAATTCTAAATAAAGCATGCTGTCTGTATCATGGACATTATTGGTCACTTTCAGTAAGCTTTATAATGAGATGCACAAGGAAAAATAGGTTGGAAAGATTTGGAAAATTTGCAACCAAGCCAAGGGAAAGAAGTAGGAAAAAGTGAGCATACAACTGAGAGACTTCTTGCTAAATATGTTAGTGTGTTTGCTAATTATCAAGAAAATGAAAAAAAGTTCCTTGGAACTGAAGTTTATTCTCTCACAGTTCTAGAGGTTCCATATCTCAGACCAAGGTGCTTAGTATTATTCCACAATGCAGATAATTTGTGTGTCTTTATAAAGAGTTCAAGAAATGAACTAGCAACATTACTATTAAAAGTCAAATCCTTAGCATTTTTAGTGTAATCATATTAGAAAACCAATTCCAGAAACTCTGAAACCAATTAAAGAAATCCACTCTTAAAGTTCTGTTCCTCTAGAACCATTGCTGGCACCAACACGATATTAACAGTTAGAGATGTGTGTGTGTGTGTGTGTGTGTGTGTGTGATATACACACATACATTTATATATATATAAATATATATATTTTTATATATACCACAGACACAGCCAGAATATAGTACTTTACCAGTTATCTGAGTAGCCTGTTATTTTAGTTACTTTCTGTCACTTGGACAAGATACCTGAAACTTACAATTTAAAGAAGAGGTCCATTTTAGCACATAGTTGCAGTCCATGGTCAGCTAGCTCCAAGAAAGAAAAAAGACGACAGAGGGGCCTGTTAGAGGAAAAGTACTCAACCATGGCAGCTAGGAAACAGAGAAGAAAGAGCTGGGGTTAAGAATGTCCCTTCCAGGTCATGCCCCACTTCCCAACAGCACATTTAGCTACTGAATTCATCAACGGATGAATCTACTGATGAGTATAGCAGCCACATATTCAATCACCTCCCAAACACATGAGACTTTTGGGGAACATTTTAAACCTGCATCATAATACCTTTAGTAGAGATAGATTGTTATCTAAAAATAATGATCACAGAGCCCAAAGAGAAAAAGATGAGAACATAGAGGTGTTCCTGGCATGGGGTTTCAGAACCAGAATGAAAAGGGTAACTACAGAGGTTGAAAGGAACCCAGCCATGGGTGGTAGAGCTAAGTGTAGCAAGTAAGTCACCTGTGCAGGAAAGGAGGAAATAGTGATGGCAACAGCAGAATTATTATATATAGGAATGTTGATCAAATAAATGTCACTTACAGAATCTAATTTCATCAATAATGGAGAGGGTTCCAAACATGAAAAGGGAGAAAACTAGAATGTACCCTGTACTGTTGAATAAAAATGAAGGCCTTGAAGTAAACTCAGGAATTGCAAAATAAAGAGGTACTTCTTTTTAGTTCCAGAAAGTAGGGAGCACATACAGAATGATTTAACAATACAAGAACTTGAAAAGACTAACTATAAAATTGAGAACAGTCTAAGAATCAAAATAATAATAATAATATTGTATTGCAAACTATTGAATAAAATTGGAAAACGAAGATTTCTACATTAATAGCTGAACAACTGAATAACAACATGAAGAACTAAATAAGATGACTTCAAAGTATCTTCCCATAAAACATTTAATTATAAAGTGAAAAGAAATAATATTACACTGGGTAATCCTCATAGATGCTTATGAAAATAAGCATCAGTAAAAGAATACAGACATCAAATGACACTAGAAAGGATACGAAGAGAAAAATGTGGCATTACTTCCCTGATATTTCTGTCACAGCTGCACAGCCTATGTCTAATCCTGAGGAAATAAATCCAAATAAAGGGACACAGTACCAAATAACTAGCCTGTAGATCTCCAGATGTGTCAAGGCCAGTAAAGTCTAGGAAAAGCTAAAAAAGAAATATGAGAACTATATATATACACCACCTGCTTCTGAAGAGATTCTTAGCTGTAAATGGTATTATTGAGAAAATTATTGGAATTTGATTGGGGTCTGAAGACCAGAGAGGAGTAATGTACACATGTAAGTACCCTGGTGTTCTTGGGTACTTGTACTTATGTAGGAGAAGAATTTTATTTGTAGGAAGTATACATTAACATAATATTTTACATGTTTTGGACTATAGTTGCAACTTTTCTATAAGCTTGAAGTTATTTTGAATAAAAAGAAGTAGGTGCTCCAGATGAGTCCACAGAAGCAAGTCTGAGATAAAGCAAGCAAAACAAACTAAACTATTTCATCATAATAAAATAACAGGAATTTAAATTTTTCTTTTTTCACATTTCTTTGTGATAAATCTCACATTCCTGACAGGGATCTTCATGTGCTTTTGAAGATATTTAAGTGTATTAATAATGCAAATGAAACAAAAAGTTAATATTCACCTTCTAGAAGTCGAAATAGGGTTTCAAAAGAAGCCCTGAAGGTCAGGCTTGGTAATTTCTAAATTTCCTACAAAAAACAGATTTCTCCTACATAATTACAAAATAACCAAGAATACCAGGAAATTTATAGATGTACATAACTCCTGTCTCTAGGACTATCCCGTGATAAAGCCTAGCGAATTTAGAACACTAGGTATCTTGAAAGGCTGAGGCAGGAGGATCACCATGAGTTTGAGGCCAACCTGGGATACATATTGAATTCAAGGCCAAACTTCTCCACATAGCAAGACTCTGTCTTTAAAAAAAAAAAAAAAAAATTAGGGAGCGAGGTCAGAGGTACACTTGTTCTGGCTAAATGGCCCAACTCTGAGGCTTGCTCTATAGGGGATAGAATAGTTTTTCTCAAAGTGTCGTACACCAATTCCTTGGAGATCTTCGAGATCATTTCATTGGGTCTACAAGGTAAAAACATTTTATAATATATTAAAACGTATGAGGTTTTTTTCCACTCATTCTTCCATAAATATATATTGGAATTTCCAGGCACTGCATGATATGTGAAATTGCAACACATCAAACACAGAAGTAGATCCACAGTTCTATTAAGCTACTTTCTGTCTAGCCAGACATTAAAGGGAATTTCAAAATATAAAATAATTGAATTCTTTTTTGTTGTTGTTTTGTTTCGGTGGTACCAAGGGATCGAACTTGGGCCTTTGTGCTTCCAAGGTAAGTGCGGTACCACATGAGCTAAGTCCCCAGCAAAAATAATTGAATTCTTATTAATGGTATGTTACTTTATAAAATATACCTATACAATATTTTAAAAATTATTTGTTTTATAATTAACAATTATCATTTATGCTTTATTATTTATGCATGTTTGTTAATATTAATGTTTCAATTATAATATGGTAAATATTGATGAATATAACACACACAAAACAAAGTTTTTTGGAACCTTCGATATTTCTTAAAAGTATGAAGAAGTCATGAAACCAAGAGTTTAAGAATCACTAGCACAGAAATGGAAATTTATTCTCTCCAAGCTAAAGTGATATAGGAAGAAGCAGCCAAGTTATATGACTATATCAGACACCTGGATTTTTATAAATGTATCTCCTTCTATGCCCTTGAAATTCTGCCCAAAGCATGAGTGAGTTCAAAAAACATCCTAATAGACAT
Organism: Thryonomys swinderianus; assembly: GCA_004025085.1. Taxonomy (NCBI): domain Eukaryota; kingdom Metazoa; phylum Chordata; class Mammalia; order Rodentia; family Thryonomyidae; genus Thryonomys; species Thryonomys swinderianus. The sequence goes on along the minus strand of PVIC010014676.1, from coordinate 30,859 downwards.
GAGAAACTCAAGAATATTAAAACATGTATTAGAAAGCAGCTGAAAACAAAAATTCCCACATTCTTGTATTTGTTTCATGGACCAGGTTTGGCAGTCTGATGAATCTTACAGACCTATTCTCATAGTGATTTTAAATTTAAAAACTACAGCCAGGCATGGTGCCTCATGTTTGTAATCCCAGCACTTGGGAGACAGCAGCAGGAAAATTGCCATGAGATCAAGGCTAGCCTGGGCTACTTAGTGAGTTTGGGGACAGCCTGAACTACTTAGTGAGACCTTGTCTCAAAAACAAATTATAAACTACATAGAATTTTTAAATTTACTTTATTATTATATTTTTATCCAAATCCCTAAAAGAAGTTCTACAACATCACAGAAAGGGACAGTACAACAGTGACTACAGGCAGCTGTGCATGGATGAACCTGGGGTTACTCTTTGCCTCTCTTTGGTCAGTTCTTGTTATGCACAGGATCCACATATGCATCAGTGAATGGGTACAACAGGCTGAGAGACTTCAGGGGGAAAACTCATAGAATGAGAATTCTTCAGAATTCTCCAAAGTAACTTGGGCCATGCACTCTAGTGACATATTAATACCTTACCACTGATACTAATAATGGGGAGACTGTACATATGTGAGGGCTGGTAGCATATGGGACATTTCTGTATCTTCCTCTCAATTTTGCTGTGAACATAAAGCTGCTTAAAAAAAAAAACCTTGAAGTCTATTTTTTTATACTCAGCAATGCTGCTGTTGTTCATCTAAAGTTTCTCTATACATTTAGACTCTAGACCAGAATAGGTTTCACTTGGAACCAGTTTACTCCAAAAGATCCAAGGACAGGGGCACAGAATGTTAGGAGGGAATTACCAGATATTTTCTTACACAGGAGTCCTTAAAGCAATCCACTGATCCAGAAGTTTCTTCTTTGACCACTCCAATATACAACTCAAGCAGAAAAGAACAAGACCTACACAGGTACATGCCACAGTCATCCAAGGATAGAAGTCTCATGTCCTAGATAGAAACTAGCACTCACTGGCATAGCTGCCCAGTCTCCACAAAAGACACATTATGTTATTTAGGAGATCCCAAAGTTTTGGGCACACATCTAGAATTTATAGCGCTCACAATCTTCCTAATAGAGGAGAGTTCAACAAGCAGGGTCTTTTTTATTACGAGTAACAGTAATTATGTAATTGATATTTCATCTTTATTAGGTTTCCAAGCAAATATAATTAGAAAGTTAATCCAACTTCAAATTTGTACACAAAGGAGGCAGTTTTGCTTCTATGTTTCTTTCTCAACTTTCCATTAAACATTCATATAGTCACCAAATAAAACTTCTCATCAAAACAAAAGAACAATGGGGCTGGGGATTTGGCTCAAGTGGTACCATGCCTACTTTGGAGGCAGAAGGGCACTTGATCCCCAGTATTACACACACACACACACACACACACACACACACGTACTGAAAGGCATTTAAATGGTGGAATCTAGGAGAAAATATATTTGCTGTTGGACAGATGAACATTTTCTCAGAAAAGCACTTAAAACTCTACTTCATGAAACAGATTGTCTCAACACCTTGGAAGCAGTGTAAACAATCTTACATTTACCATCCAGGTTCTGTAGGGCCACTTAAAAATTTCAAGTTTGAAGTTCAGATCAATCCTGTTTGAGAGTATATGGAAAGAACTCTTTGTTACAGGCAAGGCTTTAAGACTGAAGATATTAAAACTTAAAAGAGGCAAACAATAGTTTTGCAATAGTTTTGGTGAGAAATATCAGTCATTACTCAGTAGCAGAGGAGGGAGAGATTACTTGGATTTGACAGGCAAAGAGGGGAAAAGTGAAAGAGAAAAACTCCAGAATGGTTCTTAGGCATCTAATTTAGCAATGGATAAGCAGCCTTTCACAGAAATAAAGAGAAGAAGGGATTTAAGAGTGAAAACTCATTAGGAGGTAGACTGGATTTGGCATATGTTGGGCTTGAAATGGCTTCTGCACATCTGGATGAAAACTGTCCCCAAGCATCCCTTTGTCTTACCAAACCTGGTCTACTTGGAGGACATGGAACTCTGAGTTTCCTCTCTCCTCTGTGAGATCCTGCACTCTGGGAACTGGGGGTGGGAGTGGGGTGCTGCTTTTGATCACAGACGGCAGCAAGCAGCAGGCAAGATTAGACTAAAACATTCCATTATAAACATCCATTCAACCGCAAGATGGCAACAGAGCTAAACTGGAACCTTCCTCAGAACTTTCCTCAGGTGGCACATCTACCATTTCCCAGTGTTGTGAGGTTTATTTCTTAGCAAGGAAGGGCTACTCCCAGATGAATACATCTGAAAAGAGATGCTTACAACATTCTAAAACAAATTATACAGCTTCCAATGTGGTCTAGGTCTGGAAGATGTGTGTGCTAAGCAGGTAATGGAGGGGATTCAAGAATCAGCAGGTATTGGTTTAAACTGGACCCCAAGGGCCAGTAGCTCACTGACACTGCACCTACTTTGTAAGCACAAGGTCCTGAGTTCAATCTCTAGTACATCAAAAAATTAAAAAAATACATCAGACATCAAGAGCTGTGGGAAAACAGGTGTGAGTTTTTGACAGTTGTTTGTTTTGCTTAAGACAGCGTCCTTCTATGTAGTCTAGCCTGATCTTGAACCCACAGCAATCCTAGTGTCTCAGACTCCCAAGTGCTGAAATTATAGGCATGTGCTAACAAATATAGTGTGTGAGCATTTGCTATAAACTAAAAATATGCAAAGCAGTCCAGAAGTGAGTTGAATTGTCCCAACAGTCAGAGACATTAAGAAGACAGATGCTTGCAGGTCTGTGCACCAGGCAGGACCCCGATCCGCACTCCAGGTTTTTGTTGAATAGGCCGTGTCCCCAGGTGAAATATTAGATTAGATATGGACATCTTGGTATCTGGGCCCTGGATAAACTCACTGTGCATATGTACACAATGTAATATTGCTCAGATATAAAAAGAAAATACTGGTACATGTGTATGAACCTCCAAGTATGAACCTTTGTCAAAAACTAGACAAAAAGTCACATACTTCCAGTGAATAAGAAATATCTCAATAATCAGAAACAAAAAGCACAGAAACAGAAAGCAGATTGGTATTGCTCACCTAAAGGCACAAACCTATAATCTCAGCACTCAGGAGGCTGATTTGAGAGCAGCATGAGCTACACAGTCATTTCAAAGCCATCTTGAATATATATATAAGACCCTCTCTAAAACTTGAAAAAGAGTCAAGAATGGTGGCTCATGCCTGCAATCCTAGCATTTGGGAGGGAGACACAGGAGGACTGCTGTGAGTTCAAGGCTAGCCTGGGGTACATAGTTCACTGCAAACCTCCTAAAAAGAAAGTCAGTCAAGGACTCAGATTGGTCTTTGCCAAACACTACGGGAGTGACTACTTAATGGGCATGAATTTCTCTTTTAGGAAATAAAAATGTTTCATAGATGGTGCAGAACATTGTGAATATATTAAATGATCCGGAATTGTATGTGTTTTTTTTTTTAACTGTAAAGTGAATTTATTGGTACCAACCTTATGTAACTTATTCTTGATACTTGATGTTACAAACTTTGGGGTCTTTGAGAAATACAGGACTCTTGTATATAAATGGCTTGGACCACATTTGAGTTATCTTAATTTCTTTTGAAATTTGTTACTTCCCATGTCATGTGCCTTCCATGGATGCGTACAGTAAATGGAGGAATAAACTGGAACAAAAGCTACACATTCTGGGGCTGGAGGGTTAGTTAGCTCAGCGGTTCTGGCACCTGCCTCGCAAGCGCAAGGTCCTGAGTTCGATACCCAGTGACCACATACAATGTTGGGCTTGGAGATTCACGCCCCCCAGCAATCAATACCACATACCACAGTGCCGGGTGTGGTGGCTCATGCCTGTCATCCCAGCACTCGGGAGGCAGAGACAGGAGGATTGCTGAGTTCAAGGCTTGCCTGGGCTACATAGTGAGCTCAGAGCCAGCCTGAACTACAAAGCGAGACCCTGTCTCAAAAACAAAAAGCTACACATTCTTAAAGGCCACACATTTCCCACACAAGATATACTTCGCAAGAGGCTCAATATGAGGACTTTCTATCGTAACAAGCAGGTTCTCACTGCTAGTTACCTGCTTTGGGTGTGAACAATCTCTTCTCCATAGCACCACGAAAGTTCCAGGGTCTGTAAGGCAGATAGCAACTGTCACCCAGGTGTCAACTTCTTCCTCTCTAGCCCACTGCAAACAGCGCTCACAACCTCTTCCTTTCCTTTGGCCAGTGAACTGCACATTTTAAATGGATACTTTATGTCACGTGAATTTTACCTTATTTAAAAATGAAAAACCACCCATGCAGAAACATGAGAACATTCACATTACACTACAGTGGCATCCATGCACTTAAAAAGAAAAGGAAATAGAATATAGCAAACATTGCACAAAGGGCTGGTTTTAAAAGTTCTATTTTCAACACTTCTACCGGGAGTTGCCTTTTTCAAAAAGTTGAAAGCTACTAAAAACAAAATACTTTAAGAGCTTTTAAAGTAAGAATTCTTCTGTGCCAGGCATGGAAATATGTAACTCAGATTTTTTTTTTTTTAAGAAATGGCTCATAACTCGGGAGGCAGAGACGGGAGGATTGCTGAGTTCGCGGCGGCTTGCCTGGGCACCATAGTGAGCTCAGGGCCAGCCTGAACTACAAAGCGAGACCCTGTCTCCAAAAAGCAAAAAAAAAAAAAAAAAAAAAAAAAGAAATGGCTCATATTCTGTATAAAGGCAACAAACCTTATTTGATTCATGTAGATTTGCTTCCCTTTTCCAACTGATTTCCTTCTTTATTTACATTCATTTAGATGTTTTATGCTTATATTTTTAATTCGAAAATTTTGCTGACAAATGTAGCAGAATACAGAATTTCCAACAAGGGACTGCAAAAACCACTTCAAATATTTAACCCACTGTAACCTTTCCAGTCCAGTGCTTTAAGTCTTAACTATGAAATGACTCTGAAAACTGAAGTAATTTTTTAGGTGAAACATAAAAAGTTCTGTTCCAAACGCTGACTGGGGTGAAAAAGTGGTCAGTTTATGGTCATACGGTGCAGGTTCAGCCTTCTATAGAGTTTAGCAGTGCCCGCTCTGCTTACACCTTCACTTCCAAAATAACAGGGCGTCCTACACAAGGTTTCGAGCCAACGATTGCGTCATGACAGACTTCGAACTTTCGAACTCCGCAGTTGTTGGAGCAGAATCGAACTGACTCCACCGTACATTGGTCTGCCAAGAAAGGCACCACAATATACAGTTGTCGGTAGTGTTTTCTTTAGAACCTGAGGTGCTGGTTCTTTAAAAATAGGAAGAAAAAAAAAAGGCGGGGGGGCTTTCAATCCCGGCAAACAGAAGCTAAAGCAGGAAGATCGCCGCGAGGTCAAAACCAGCCAAAACTACTACATAGCGTGACCGTGTCTCAAACAAAACCCATTTCCTGCCGGAAGAGCTCAAACTAAAAATTACATTGCATTTATAATTTTGTATTAGTTTTACTATCTCTTGAGAACAAAGCAGTCTTTCTTCGTGGCGAACAGAAAAATTAACGTTCCCTCACACCCTTGAAGTAAACCATTCCTCAGACAAGGACCCGGCAACCACCCTTTAACCACGCGAGGTCGGCGGTGAAGAACGGTGGCCGGAAAGGGCCAAACTTAGTAACCGCTTTAGCGCTAATGGAGCCAGCAGCATCAAGACTGGTTTTTCCGCCGCAGAGCATTCTGGGAAGAATGGCGGACTGTGGCGTGGGCCGCACCCTGTAACAAACGAAATGAGCTCTGCAGGTCGGGTTGTGCCACTACTCTTGGCCGCTTGAGGTGAGAGGTTTTGTGGACATAGCGCTGTCTCCGCGGAGCGTGACTGGCGCCCCAGGTTGGAGTGGCGGAGTGAAGCATGGCCACGCCACTGCTAAACGCGCCAATCCCGAGGCGGCGGGAGGGCGGGGTCCGATTTGAAATCGCTGACGACGGAGTGAGGGGACCTCGCTACGCGCTGTGTCGCACCGGGCGCGCAGCCGTGGGCCTCGTTCCGCCCTCCGTGACAGAGTGGAGTCGGACATCTACGGCCACCCTGTGCCAGACCTTTCACCCGAGGTACGAGCTGCCGCCCGGTCCCCGCTGCCGGGCGCGACCCCGACCTCCGGCGCCCTCGGCCCTGGTTTGGGCTTTTCTAGAGCCTCAGCAGTGGTTCCCTCAGTACTCACTCGCGAGGCTGCCGCAGTTGTCAAGAGAGCAAAACACTTACTGATTTGTTTTGGATGATCAGTGTGCTCTGGTCCTTTCTTTCTAAAATCGGGGACGGGGGTGGGTCCCTTAGGTTAGAATGATTGGGAGTTGGAAACACTGTGTGCCGTGGTGCTGTGCTCTTCACGTTGGGACCCAAGTCTCACTGGGACAGAAACAACCGTTCTCACCAGCTTGTTTTCCTCTGATTACGCTACGTACATGCTGCAGGCACAGTTTTAGATATTAACAAAATTGTTTAGAAAATGGAAGACCTTCTCACGGTGGGTCTTTCTCTCTCTGTAGTTTATGTTTTCCTCTGATTAAATTTACTTGCCGAGGGCTGGGGATTTAGCTCAACTGGTACCGCGCCAACCTTGGACGCACAAGGGTCTAAGTTCGATCCCCGGTAACGAAGGAAAAAAAAAAA
>PVIC010014676.1:0-24024 GCA_004025085.1 Thryonomys swinderianus | reverse complement strand
TCAGACCTTTCACACTGAGCTACATCCTCAGCCCTCCCACTTATACATGTTGAGACATAATGTCCCTTCATCGCTATACCTAGGCTGGTCCTGAATTTAGGATCTTTTTTTATCCCAACTTCCCAAAGTGCTAAGAGTACTGATGTTCACCACCAGGCCCAGCTTCCTGCTTTTTAATTTTTCTGGGGAACTTTGCATGTATAGATATTTTTTAAGGACATAGGATTCAGTTTGATAAATGTAGCAGAACTTACAGATTTAGTTTGTCACTTATTGGTGGACATGTAGGTTGTCCTGTGATTTCCCCAGCACTGCAGTGAACTGTGCAGTAACAGATTATGTTACCTGTTGCCAAAGAACTTGGGTTTTGAGGGTGGGCTTGTTTTTACTCTTTCTGGCTGTTTAGTGTGACATCTCTATACTTCCTTGTCTTCAAGCTGGAAGCAGTAATAATACTTAAATCTTAAGGGTTGCAGTAAATTTGTATACTGATTAGCATGTAGTAGGTACCATTTAATAAATACTGGTTATCATTATTGCACATATATTTGGAGATTTGTCAGCTCCAGAGTGAGTCACACCTCTCTCAACAATGGTTACTGAAGAATATTTTTCCTCCCTTTATAATCTTAAATTATTGGATAAAATAGTACTGTATATATGAAATTTTAAGTTGCTTATTTTTTACAGAACTTACTGGAGATAAAGATACTTGATCACTTTTCATGTGACTATATTATTTTTGTGATAGGCTTTTTATATTTAGATTACATCCAAAAATATTGGGGGAAGCCGGGCGTGGTGGCTCACGCCTGTCATCCCAGCACTCAGGAGGCAGAGGAAGGAGGATTGCTGAGTTCAAGGCTTGCCTAGGCTACATAGTGAGCTCAGGGCTAGCCTGAACTACAAAGCGAGACCCTGTCTCAAAAAAAAAAAATCTCTCTCTCTCTCTCTCTCTCTCTCTCTCTCTCTCTCTCTCTATATATATATATATATATATATATATATGGGAAATATTATAAATTCAGTTGTAAGAGATGCTACAAATCTTGACTAGTAAGTTCCCAGTCTCTTGGATTGAAATGTTTTATTTTCCAAGAATTACTTAATCCAACAATTATAATTCCTAGCTGTAAGAAATAAAATTTACATGTAAAAAGTTAAGCATTACATTTTAAAACAGTTATGATTTACTTTTTATCTGAAGGTTTTCAATCGAGATCTTGTAATTTAAATGTTTTGGAGTATCATAAAGTCAGGGTTAGAGATTATTTAGATATTGAATAGATCTTTGAGATGTCAATAGGATAGTTCATTGTAGCTCCTGCATTAAAACTGAGTAAAGGGAAAAACTACATTTGTGAAAGTTAAAATCTTTCATAATTTAAGTGTCATGCAGATGTTTCTTCTTTCTTCTGTAAATATTAGATTGGAACCTCCATGACTTGATGTTCAAGTAAATTACAAAAATAGATATTCAAAATTCAGATCTTAGAGCTATTAGTGTATCATTTGGTGAATGCTTTTTGTAGACATAAATTTAAAGACCAAATGACTACTGTAATAAAAAATACAAATAAGACTTTAACAAAAAACTAAAATCTTAGTCTGATTTGTAAACTCTAGTTTATCCATTGTTGCTATGAACCAGTTAAACTTTTCAATTACTATAATGTTGGTACAGAAAGCATATAAACCAATAACTTTTTCTGCATCACAGCATGATAAAAGATTGATTTCACACAAACTACTGGTTTCTCTGGTCACTGCTGAAGTTCTATCCTGAAAACTGTGTTTGAATTTTCTGTTGGAAGAATTTTGTTGCTATGGATTTATCAAGATGATTGCAACACCTTTGAAATATCCAAGAATTCACTTATCTTCAGAGATATCGCCTCAAAGAAAAAAAACACCCATGGATGCAATTTTTTTTGACAATATTCCTGCAGGTACACTTACTCCTGTAAAAGATTTGGTAAAATATCAGAAGTCTTCTTTAAAATTGAGTGACTGTAGAAAGAATCAGTTTGTAGAAACGACAATTTCTAACAAAAATGTATTTCAGTCTACCATGCTGACAGAGCAGGCCACCTCTAATAGCTATCTTGATATCAGTGCTATAAAGCCCACTAACAATGGATTAAAAAATAAAGCAGCCTATGAATCACCGGGAAAAGTATTTCAGAGAATGAAAGAAAAAGTACTGCGTGACAAACAAGAACAAGCATCAAAAAACAGTAGTACATTGGAACCACCAAACAGTGACAATAATGAATTCTTCACTCCGAACAAAGATGGGAAAAGACAACTGCAGCATGTCTGCCTATGTGAAGAAAAGGAAAATAACAGATCATTTCAATCAGGTAACAGTTTACTAAAAGGTTGGTTTTATTATGTTTTGGCTAAAGAGTTAGAATGTTATAAATATTTAATGTGTCAGACACTGTCTTAAGTTTTCAAAATACAACAGTGAGTAAAATATATCAAATACATTTCTGCCTCTTTAAGAGTAGTTCAGGTTCAGGTGAATATTAAAAAGTAAGTTTTTGGGCCAGAGATTTAGCTCAGTGGTTCCAACTCCTGCCTAGCAAGCGCAAGGGCCCCATTTCAATCTGGTAACCACTTACAACAATACTGGGCGTGGTGATCACACCCACCAGCCATCAACACCACATACCACAGTGTCGGGTGGATGTGGTGGCTCACACCTGCAATCCCAGCACTCCAGGAGACAGAAGCAGGAGAGTTGCTGAGTTCCAGGCTTGCCTGGGCTACATAGTGAGCTCATGGCCAGCCGGAACTACTGGCCAGCGGGAACTACAAAGTGAGACCCTGTCTCAAAAAAAAAAAAGTTTTTGTTGTTGTTGCTGTCATTGTTTTAAATTGAAAAAAAATTTTTTTTTTTTTTTGAGACAGGGTCTCGCTTTGTAGTTCAGGCTGGCCCTGAGCTCACTATGTAGCCCAGGCAAGCCTCGAACTCAGCAATCCTCCTGTCTCTGCCTCCCGAGTGCTGGGATGACAAGCATGAGCCACCACGCCCGGCACTGTGGTATGTGGTATTGATTGCTGGTGGGCGTGAGTCACCACGCCCAACATTGTATGTGGTTACTGGGGATCGAACTCAGGACCTTGCGAGGCAGGCGCCAGAACCACTGAGCTAAATCTCCGGCCCTTAAATTGAATTTTTAAAAGCAAGTTTTTGTATTGAAGAGGAAAGCAGAAAGCAGAGCAAGGATGTAGGGGAGAGTTGGAGGGTATTGTAATTTTCAGTGGTGTGAGATCAAGATGAGCTTCAGTGAAAAGATATCTAAAGCATCTAAAGGAGGTGATGGATAGAAATATCTTGGGAAATGGAGAAGAATGATGGAGATAGGTAATGACTAAAACAAATGTTCTGAAATAGGAACAAGACTGATAAACATAGGGGCTAGCAATGAGTGTGTTATCAATTGAATAGTCAGAGTTGAAGAAAAGGGGATTAAAGAGAGGTGATCATATAATATAGGACTTTCTATGTACATATAAATTGTTTTTGTTTTTTTTTTAGACAGTGTTTCACTATTTAGTCTTGGCTGGCCTTGAATTCTGTGGTGATTCTCCTACCTCAGTTTTCAGAATGGAATGCTGGAATTATGTGCCTGGTATAAATTAGCTTTTAATGTCAGCAAAATAAGAAGTCACTGGAGAGCTTTGAGCAGAGGGATATTTTAAAACATCTCTGGCTCTTGGTTTGAAATAGAAGGACAACAGTAATGCATGTGACAGTATGGGCTTGGTGCAACTACTGCCTCAGTGGCTGAATTAAGAAGTACATAAATGGGCTGGAGATTTAGCTCAGTGGTTCTGGCACCTGCCTTGCAAGAAGTGTATAAATTCTGGATATATTTTGAAAGTAGAGCAAATAGGATGCCTTATAGATGGAGTGGCAAAGGATAACTTCAGACTTTTTTGTTAAATTTTGATCTTGTTTTGGGTTTTGGCTTTGGCCTGAGTAATTGGAAAGATGCCTGGAAAGTCAGGTGTCAGGTTGGAAAAAAGGTTAATTGGAATTTAGGGGAGTGATCCAGGGCACAGAAGTTCATGAGAAAATTATTAGAACCTAATAGTATTTGAAGCTGTAAGATTAGATAAGATCCTCAAGAAATAAATGTAAAAAGAAATGTACAAGGAATGAATCCTAAGAACATTTCAACATTTAAAAAGTTAAAGAACAGAAGGCCATGGAGATGATCAAGAACAAGGAAAACCAGAAGTTTGACTGAAGCAAAGAGAGCAAAATGCTTTAAAGAGTAGGGAATCATCAGTTGTGTCTGGTTCTGCTAGTAGCTCAAGTAGGCTGAGACTTGACCCATGGATTTAGCTCCGTGGTAGTTATTGGTGACTTCAAGAAGTGCAGTTTTGGTGAAATAGACTAAAAATGTAATTTGAGGTGGTAATGGTTGTATAGAAGTCTCCTCTATTGAGGAGAACAAACAAATAATGACAAGTATAGTTCAAAGTTTTGTTCTTTTGAATATTTGGTGAAATAGCATTTTGGTATGCAGCTGGGAATAATGTACAAGAAGGGATAAACTTAGATTGCTAGTGTGATACCTGAGTATTTGAGAGGGAATAGAATTTAATACTTAAGTAGAGGTTTGGTTTCATCTATGACACAAACAGATTAATTGTTAAGAAGGAAAGCACTTTGTGCAAATACAGATGCTAGTGGATCTTTATTATATGACTTCACAGGTAATCTAAAATAAGTGAGGCCATCAGAAGCTGAAAGTGCATATGACATGAAGTTCGAATAGGTAGAGGTTTGAATGGTGCACATGCAAGGAACAGTAAATTGTCTAGGTTTACATTTAATTTTCTGGATGATAAAGAGATACTTGAGGTTTGTAAGCACGTGTAAAGTGAGACTAGTAAACATTATTGTAAGTTTTCCTCTATCCTTTTTTAAATGCATAGGTACTAGTAAAGATGAGCAAGGAGTTGGGTTTTATCTAGGTTATGTCTTTGCCAAATAGATGAAATGACAGGAAGACAAAGAAATTGAGGGTGAGTGCAAGGGATTAACTGTCATCACCTCTAAAATTTCAGCTGGGTACTCAGGGAAAAGTATATATGACTGGAATTGGGAAGGGTCGTGTTGGGATAGTGGATTTGAGAGAATGTCTTGAAGAAACAAAGTGTTCAAAAATTGGCACACTTGGGCCGGAGGGTTAGCTCAGCGGTTCCAGTACCTGCTTCACAAGCGCAAGGTCCTGAGTTCAATCCCCGGTGACCACATATAATGCTGGGCGTGGAGACTCACGCCCACCAACAATCAACACCGCATACCACAATGCCGGACGTGGTGGCTCACGGCTGTAATCCCAGCACTTGGGAGGCAGAGACAGGAGGATTGCTGAGTTCGTGGCAGCTTGCCTGGGCACCATAGTGAGCTCAGGGCCAGCCTGAACTACAAAGCGAGACCCTGTCTCAAAAGCAAAAAAAAAAAAATTTGGCACACTTGAAAGTGAGATTTTGATAATGAAAGATATTTTACATATATTCTCTTATTTGATCCCTTTAGCAAACACTGTGGAACTTATTAAATGGAGCTTATAAAAAGCCCATTATCTTAACCATTACCCAACAGGTTAAAGGCATACTGTTGTATTTCAAAGAAAGTGACATATTCAGATATAGAGAACAGAATTTTCTAAGGGGGTGTGGAGTACAGATAGAGGAGTGCACAAAATAGTCTCTACAGCCTAGGAGAAAATGGAGAAGTAAATGAAATTATGCATATCAAAGCAAGTTTTATCTACAATATATAATTTTAAAGTGATAAAAATGCCTGTCTGGGGGCCAAGGATTTACCTCAGTGGTTCTCCCACCTCCCTTGCAAGCTCTAGGTTCCAAGTTAGAGCCCTGGTAACCACACACCACAATGGTTCCCTGGTAACTGCATACTGCACTGTGGGGTGTGGTGGCTCACGCCTGTAATCCCAGCACTCAGGAGGCAGAGGCAGGAGGACTGCTGAGTTTGAGGCTTGCCTGGGCTACATAGTGAGCTCAGGGCCAGCCTGAACTATAAAGTGAGACTGTCTCAAAAAAAAAAAAAAAAAAGAATTTTAACAGCTAGTGTGTAAATCAGAATAAATTATAAACAACACTTTTGTCTAGTTAATTTTTGTGCCTTTAAAGGCCTACAAAAGAGATATCAAGGAGATATAAATTGTAGTTGGGTCTCCTATCAGGTCTTAACATTTTGATTTAAGGAATAAGTTCTTTCACGTTTTAAAATTTTACAGTACCCAAAACAAGTAGAACTTTTAAGACTTGGTAATATTTCATATATAATCTTAACAAATATATGCCCAGTTTACAGCAGCACCAGAATTTTATTCCCATTCCCCAGACTTCTGAGTCTAGTGGTATACTGTCCCCACTTTCTCACCGTGTCCCCAGAGTCCGCACCTGAGAGCAAGGATCACTGTTAGCCACCGTGTGACACTGTCCATCTGATCTTTAGTCCACATCTTCCAGCAAACTGTGCCCAGCCACTGAGGACCCAGGTATCTGGCGCAGCTCCTGGCACCAAGCAGGCTGGTAGGAGTTGCTGGACAGAGGTTGCGTCAAGACTGTCCAGATGGCTAGCTTGGGTCTCTTTGAACTTTGCTGCCTCCTTAGTAGGAGGGGCCTATGGCTCAGACCCTTGCACTTGCAGAAGAGTCATGCTATGCTTTGTCTAGAGCAGGTAGACTGTGGCTTAGAAATGTTTCTAAATGCTTCCTCAGCACGATATGGGTATAAAGAATGTAATAAAGGCATCAGAAGACAATAAAGGGGAACACGGATGTACCTCTCATATACTGCAAAATTACCCAATACTGGCCTGATCCTTACTGAACCTAAATGTCTCTATTCCAAGATTTATAAGAGCATTTTTCTTCTTTGTAGTAATCAATTTCTTTTCTTTCTTTTTTTTGCTTCTTTCTTTTTTTTTAAAGTTCCTGTCCAAGAAGTTATTCCAGAATCATCATGTTTTCTTCCCTTCAAGCAAAAGACTCAACACCACCGAGATAAGAAAATACAATGCCACAATTTAACCTATGGTAAACTATAGTTCTGTTTGTTTTTTTAGTTTCCCAGTTGGGGCAGTGAGCAATGACGGAAAAAAGCATGAATTATTTAAAAGCCAGTGGAACTCAGAGAAGACCAGACAGGAGGATAGAGCATTCCTAATCCAAAGACTTCTTTATAATATAAGCAGTTTTGACTTTTATCTCTCTCTTTTAATTTCATATGATCCTTATTTAATTTTTGTTTTGTATCTTTTACAGAACTTCCTATTCCAAACCAAGACCAGGAAGATGTTTCAGCCATAGGAGTCTCCAAAAAAGGAATGGCTAGAGCTCAGTTGACTAAACAGATTCTTGATTATTCAAGAGAGAACATAGTTGAAATCACTAAGTCCAAAAAGGACACATTTGTTTTAGAAGGCACTGATTCTGCTGATGAGAAATTCCAAAATACTGATGTTGAAACCTCCAGTTCTGATTGTATTCCTGTTAAAAATGGTAGTCAAGGAATAGTTTCTGATAGTAATATGACAACAGAAGGGCCTTCACAAGGGGAAAGTATTGAACAAAATGAAAAAACTGTGTGCACAGAGACTAGTCTTCCTAACTGCAAGGAAGATACATGTAAAATTATACTTGCAAGTTCAAGGCTTCATTTTACGGTACCTAAGAGGTCAAAAAGAAATATTTCAAAGCTCTCTCCTCCAAGTTTATTTCAAAGTATTACAAAAGAAGTTAAAAAAAATAAGGTAGGAAAATTTTTTTTTTTTAATTTTGGTTTTGGTTTTTATTTTGGCATCTTGCTATGTAGTTCAGGTTGGCCTTGAACTCCTTTTGTAGCTGAGGCTATCCTGTAACTCTCAGTTATCCTCCTGCCTCAGCCTCCACATTGCTGGGCTCACAGGCATGTGCCACCCCACATGGTTTTGGTAGCAAAACTTTTAAGGTCAAAATTTCTACTTTCTTATTTTTTCAGCTTAAGGCTTATGAACCCTTATTATGTTTCATTTATCGTTTAGCAACAATAGTACAGCCTAGTGGAAAGAACTATGCTGTTAAATTTTATTTGCTTCAATACTTTACTTAGGTCTTTTAGACAGGAACACTGAATTCATTCCTGCTCTCAATTTGTTCTTTGTTTTTCCTAACTTTTGAAGTGTTAACAGAACAGCTGAAATAGAAAGGAATTATAACATCTAAAGATTTGAGAATTTTCCTCATGTATAGTAATATAGGATGATTAATGAAGACTTTATTGCATCAAACTATGATAGAAATGCAAGCTTGAAAAGAAAGATACAAAGTAAAATTTACAATTGTTAATACTTTGCCCCTTAATTTTTAAAAGGATGGTGAGGGCATCAAATTAAGATGGAATTCAAATTCCATCTTAACTTTAAGGAATGACATAATAGCTACAGTTTTCATCTTTCAGTGAATTTGCTGAAAATTTAGTTATTTGCAACGATTTAAATGTAAGATGAAAAGTTTTAAATGTGGACTTTAAAATGTATGTAGTGGGTTGAGCAAACAGTATAAAGACAGCTATCTCATAAGATTCCCACAATACTAATTCCTACATCTCTACATTGCTAGTTTCTCAGTCACCATTGTCTAGTCCCCCAGAGGTCATGCCCTACACAATTCTGTACTCCTAATTTTGAGCCAATCTTTCAGTCATCCTCAACTCTCCAAACATTACATTGGGCTCTTTGAACTCAAGGTATGCGAAGCAAAATGTTATATTATCTGTGTCCTATAAACATTCTTTACCTGCACTAACTAAACTCAGGCCTCCACTAACAGCTCTCTCAGCCTTTCTGGTTTCTTCAACTTCAGTGACCTTTCTCCTACCCTCACCCTCCATCTTAGCACAACCTTCACCTTGTCATTAGTAGTGTACCAAATGCACCAAATTCTTGCGTTCAAATGCCATTTTTTTTGGTACTGGCTGCTCTTGTTTAATATCATTCCCCTTCTAATAATGTGACAAGTTATGTAAATAGATGTTCTGTGCAACATGACAATGATAGTACTGCCTACTATAATATCCTACTTTTGTGACGATAACATGAGTCAATACATCTAGGTGCTGGAAACACTGTTAATGTTAGTTTTTATTGTATCTTTATCTCCATCTGACTGATGCTTTGATATAGCGTAGGTAATTCCAAATAGGATTAAAAAAAAAAAGGAGTGCTTCATACTGTCTCTTCCCCAAGTTTTACCTATAAAATTTAAATGAATATAACTGAAATGTGCAATAAAAAAGACAATCCTCCCTTTATATTTTTCCTGATTGACTACAAAAACCACCATGGAGAATTGGTCTTGATGTATAATTGTATATAAAGTAAATGGCTACTCAGACAAGTTACTTTTTGAATCTTGGCTTCAGTTCTCATCAGAAATAGTTCAACTTTAAATTGTTATTGTTATTAAGTTGTTATATGTGTGTGTGTGTGTATTATCCATATAATATATATATATAATATAGCTTTGGTTCCTTTTCTGGATTAGTATTTTTTATCTGGTAGTTCAAATTCATGTGTCCTCACTCAGATGTGTATGTATATACTTTTTTTTATTTTTTTTTGTGCTACCAGAGATTGAATTTAGGACCCTGTGCTTGCCAGACAGGCATGTGGTGCAACTGAGCTATATTCTCAGAACATTTTCCATAGATGTTCATAGAAATTTTTCTACTTGAATAGGATTTTATGTGTACTACAATTATTTTCTAGATATTTGCTTTGAAATACAACACTAGGAAATGTATATTACTAACAGATGCCTATAGGAAATCAAAATATAATTCAGATTTATTTTTTTTAAAAAGTTCTATTATTTTTAGGGACAAGGATGACAGGATGTAACACAATTGTCATGCTATGGCATTTTACATGTTCCTCCCTACCTTGTGGTAGGGAGCAGTTTTTTTAGGTGGTTGGTTTGTTTTGTTGTTGTTGTTTGTTTTGTTTTGAGACAGGGTCTCGCTTTGTAGTTCGGGCTGGCACTGAGCTCACTATGTAGCCCAGGCAAGCCTCAAACTCAGCCATCCTCTTGCCTCTGGCTCCCAAGTGCTGAGATTACAGGGGTGAGCCACCACGCCCGGCACTGTGGTATGTGGTATTGATTGGTGGTGGTTGTGAGTCCCCACCCCTGGTATTGTATGTGGCTACCAGGTATCGAACCAGGGACCTTGCGCTTGCTAGGCAGGCACCAGAACCACTGAGCTAAATCTCTGGTCCAGGGGTTTGGTTTTTTTGAGATAGCATCTCTGTGTAGTCCAGGCTAACCTCAAAATCACAGAGATTCCCCGTCTTAGCCTCCCTAGTACTGGGATTATAGGAATGTGCCACGATACTCAGCTTTGTTGTTGAAATAAGATAGAATCTTGAAATGTAGTTTCTTTTGCATTATAGGACAGACTAGCAGTACAACCTTAGTTCAGTCCTTTTCTTCATATTTTCTATTTCATTGCATACAAGAGTTTCAACAATTGAAATTTAGTAACCTGTGATTTTATAGATGGGTATTAAGGAATTATTAGATGATTTTTTTCTTGTGATTTAATTATGTAATACTCATGCTGCAGATAGTACAAGAAATGTGTTCTTTTATGATTGATTAGGTAATCCAAGTACAGGAATGGATGATTAAAATCATCAACGACAACACTGCTATATGTGTAGAAGGAAAACTGACGTAAGTGTAATATTTAAATATTCTTGTAATAAACTTTGAGAAAATGGTTGTGTGTAAAAGCTTAAAAGATGATACATATGAAACAGTATCTTCCAACAAAAGAAACACCTTTTTATGGTTATAAACTGAAAGTAAAAAAAGACTACATAGGAGCTGGGCATAATCTCAGCACACGGGAACCTGAGGCAGGAGGATCACCTGCAGGTCATTGCCAGCTTAGGCTACATAACGAGTTCAGGACCAACCTGAACTTCATAGTGAGACCCTGTCTCAAAAAACAAAAGAAGCTGAGCATGGTGGCATGCCCCTGTAATGCCAGTGCTCAGGAGGCTGAAGCAGGAAAATTGCTTCAAGTTTGAGGTCAGCCAGAACTATATAACAAGATTCCATCTTAAAAAACTGAAAAAGAAAACAGGACTATACAGGTCCTCACCATGTTGTTTGTTACCAATATTTTGTTTCTGTCTGTCTCCTCAAATTATTTTTTTTAAAGTAGTAACAGCTCAAATTTACATGGCACTGAATTTTTTTCTGAAGTGCTAATGTATAGATTAGTATGATCCACTTTACTATGTATGACTGATTGGTACTTACACATTTTAGCCCACATTCTCACATCTGAGTGAGGGTATGTGAATTGGAACAACCAGATAAAAACTACTGATCAAGAAAAACCAAAGCTATTGAAATGTTTACCTTGTGAAATCAGTACTTTTTGGTTCTGTCATTTATAAAATGAGAGCATATGCAAAGAAGTGGGCTTTGCCTAATTCTGCTAGTGTGTCTCTATTTTCTGTTTTTCCCAGGTGTAAAACTGTGCAATAAAACAGTGCAAAGATAGCACATTTTAAGGTATTTACATGGAATTTTTTTTAAGTTGAGTACATACATAAAATCTGAGTCAGTGCCCATTTTCTTATCTAAGATACAGCAAAGATTGCTACTATGGGAATCTTATTGTTGCTACTACCAGTATCAACCTGGACAAGTTACTCTTTTAGTTTCACTTTCTTTTACACTTTATACAATAATGACATATTTATTACCTACCTTGTAGGTAGTTCTGAAAATTAAGTCACTTTGTTGTTATTGTTTGAGACAAGGTCCCACCACATAGTTCAGGCTTGCCTTAAACTTAAAGCAGTCCTCCTGCCTCAACCTCTGCAGTGGTGGGATTATAGGCATATGCCACCACACTGGGAAAGAATACTAGAGAACGTTGCTTTTAAATAATTTAAAGATTAAACAAAATTAGAAGAAATGGAAGATAATATTGTGTTAAAGTGTAATATAATATAGTATATTAGTAACCCTCTGAATTAAAATAATTATGTTTGTAAATGATGTTTATTATCTAATGAATGGTGCTTATCTAATCTTCATTTTTTCTCTTTTTTATATCCATGCTTAGTTTCATTTATAGAGTGGATTTATGGGTCAGTCATTTGCTACTATGGTTTGTTTTTTCCTATCTTCAGCCTCTGTTTTGGTATTTCTTTTAATGGAAGGTAAAAACGTGGCTGTGTACTGAGGGTAAAAAAAAATTAGAAGATTACATGGATCTAATTACATTTCTAAACCAAGGGTGGGAGGAGACATCTGTAGTCACAGCTATCTGAAGACTGAAGCAGGAACATTAAGAGCGCCACTCCAGGCAGGGAAGAATAGCAAGACCTACATTTCTGCATAATAGCCAGCACAGTGTAGAGCCTGAGCAAGAGGGCCATGGAGGATGTGCAAGGTATCTGTTAAGTTGAAGTTGCAGGTACCAAGTATTTAGGGAAAGCTTCACTTCCATGCCCATGGTGTATTTGATACTAGGGCCATGGTTTACCAACAGTATAGTCTCTTGGCACATAAGGTAAATGTTTTGGCCTTCACTAAGCTGTTTTTCTCCCCTCAGAGACATGCCACATATATACTGGCACAGTAATGTAATTGTAGAGCGGATTAAGCACAATGAACTTAGGACCTTATCAGGCAACATTTATATATTGAAAGGATTGATAGACCAGATTTCCATGAAAGAAGCAGGTAAGTATCATTATTAATTGATAAATTATTTTAATAAGTAAAACATTTAACCATGTTTCTAATAGTAAAAAATACATAAATATGTTTGATTTTTTAATTAGAAATTTTAAAATGAGTTAAATAATTGATCAGATATATAACTTAAGTATTGATCTATTTGCTCTCATTCTGATTAACAATTTGTTTTGTCACAAAATGCATGAAGTGGATTACTCTTTATATATAAAGAAATGCTTTACTAGAATATAACTGAACTTCCTGGTTCCTGTCTTTGTTGAAACTAGCTGGTATAACCCCAGTATTGGTATAATCTAATTTTCTTCTTATGCATTGTGTATAGCCAAATATAGTTGACTTTGAATTTAGAATTACCAGCATCAAGTTATATTCCCTTGTGGTGCTTAGCATTCCACTGTACTTTTCCTAATCCATTACTCTTCCTGGCCTCCCTGACAACTGTTTCAGGTTTGGAAATGTCTACTATCTCCTCCGTAATACTTTCTCGAGTAAGAGGAAAATGAAAAGGGAACAACTAAATAGTAGAAACAATCAGAAGAGAATTTCTGTATCATATCAACACTTCAGGTTGCATCCATACCTGGTTTTGTTATGGACGCACCATCCGTATTCTTGTGTCAGCCCTCTGCTCACTGACTACTTCCCTGATTGTCCTTTTAAAATTCCTCCCTCATAAACCATCATTACCAGCTTCACTATAATACCATCTAGCAAATAAGTCTTACTGGTTTGCTTTCTACACAGGCAGGGATCTTTGTCTGATTTGTTAATTGCTGAATCCTCAGCGTGTATGACAATGCCTGGCACGAAGTAAACAATAAGTATATGTATTTTTTTCTTAACTGATTAAATGAACTGCTATCTCTTTAAAAATCTAGGCTTTTAGATAATCTCTTTTGTTTATTGTTAACTAGGATATCCATATTCTCTCACAAGAAAATTCATGTTTGGATTTCCAAAAAATTGGAAAGAGCACATTGCTAATTTTCTAGAACAATTAAGGTAAAAGGTTCTTTTAAGTTTTTAAAAATTACCTTTTCATACAGTTGACAGTAATTTAAAAATACCCACTTTAAACAAAATGTAATAAGCCTTTATAAATACATAGACTCTTAAAGCCAGTGTTTTAGTTTTGGGGTTTTGGGGGGAGGTGCCAGTTTTGAAGTTCTCTGATCTTAGAAGAGAAACAACACTACACTAGAATTTTGTCATGTGGAGTAAATCTAAAAGGAAAATAAGAGTTGTAGAATATTTCAAGGGGACTTCTTAATCACCTGCTTGTTGAAAGCCATGAATCAGTATTAAGCTAAAGTTCTTGTGTTTTTTTTTTCTCTCACTTATTCTCAGTAATCCCTGAATGTCAGCTACTTAATAGACACTATCATCAGCACTGGGAACACAAAGAATTTGATTAAGTCTTGTCCTTTTGGAAGCTAATAGGAGACACAGAGTTTAAGTTAATCATAGTGTAAATGAGTTACAATGAGGACTGGCAGTTTTTTTCTATAAAAGGCCAGATAGTATTTTTGAGGACATGTCGCCAGTATTCTGGCCACTCATTCCTGCCTTTGTAGCAAAAAGCAGCTCCAAGTAGTACTATGTAAATAGACAGGCATGGCTATGCTTCATTAAACTTTATTTACAAACATTGCCAATGGGTAGCATTTGCTCCATAGTTTTCTTATAATGTCAGCTTAAGTAGGATCTATAAAGAGAATAGAGTTGGAAGCATCTAAGCAGTTATACTGTTTTGGAGGGAAGAGGGAATAGAAACCTGAAAGAATTAAAAATACAGCAATAAAGATACTCTTGCCTATGAGAAAAAAAAAGCTTTATGTGAGGGTCTTTAAGTTTTTATTTGTTTACAATAATGAGAAAAATAATTATTTCTGAAAACCATTATCGGAAGAAAAATAATATACTTGATTTTAGGGCTGATGAAAGGAAAAGGAAAAAGCCCAGACAAAAACAGAAAGTGACAAGATCTGTCCCTGCCTTACCAATGTCAGTGAAAAATGATGCAGAAAACCAAACAGATGATCTCCAAAAGACCAACGCCACTTATGATTGTGATAATTTTGGTATGTATGAATGGTTTTTCTTTGGGCACAGTGGTAAATCTTTATATAAGATCTACATTTCATAGATAGATAGACAGATATACAGGCAGACAGACAGACAGATAGATATGGTATTGTGTTCTTTAGTTTATACTGCCCTAAAGTTACTGCTGTATTTTAAAGATGATGGCACACACCTGTAATTCCAGCACTCTGGAAGGCTGACTGGGGTAAATCACAAGTTCAGTCCCAACCTGGAGAACTTAGTGACTTGTCAGGAGCCTGTCTCAAATGAAAAATAAGAAAGGGTTGGGAATAGAACTTGGTACAAACGCCCTGGGTTCAGTTTCCAATAATACCACACACACACACACCAAAAAATTCCTACTTTATTCACTTTTCAAGTAACCATGATGTGGACACATCATGGTTATCTTCTAGCTAATGTCATAACCTTTTTTTTTTTTTTTTTTTTGAGACAGGGTCTCACTTTGTAGTCCAGGCAAGCCTTCAACTCAGCAATCCCCCTGCCTCTGCCTCCTGAGTGCTGGGATTATAGGCATGAGCCACCAAGCCTGGCACTGTGGGGTGTGGTACTGATTGCTGGTGGGCGTGAGTCACCATGCCTGGCATGTGGTATGTGTACTGGGGATCAAACTCAGGACCTTGTGCTTGCAAGGCAGGCGCTGGAACCACTGAGCTAAATCTCTAGTCTCTGTATCATTTCTTAATGTAATTTATTAGATCTTTGTTTAAATCTGTGAAATATAAATACCTTAAATATCACACAAGATCCTTTAAGTGATTCTATCCAGTGAAATTGCTTTTTGATATAATAAAATTATATAAATGTGACAATGCATTAGACATTTTTTGCAAAGTTATCTCTTCATAAAAGTTTACCTTTTAGGTAATCACTTTTTGAATTCTCCATCTTTATATTCACAGAACTGAAAAATAATAAGCGAAGACGGTTGTCAGTAGCTACAAAAGTGAACACTGGAAATAATATCTATCAAAGTAAACCACCAATAATGCTCCCACATGATGGAGTACCTAAAACTGTAGACAGTGCTGGAGGCAGTGACTCACCTAGTCAGGTAAGGAATTACTTACCATATCTTGTTTGATACTTACAGGAATGGTATGATACTTGAAAGAGTTCAGGACTAAGTCACAAGATACCTGTTTTGATTGATAAGTATCAATCTGTCTGAGTCAGAAACTACAAAAGTAAAAGGTACTCTATCTAGAATCTTACAAATTACAGTTCAGGGCCGGAGGGTTAGCTCAGTGGTTCTGGCGCCTGCCTCACAAGCGCAAGGTCCTGAGTTCGATCCCCGGTAACCACATACAATGCTGGGCATGGAGACTCACGCCCACCAGCAATCAATACCACATACCACAGAGCAGGGCATGGTGGCTCACGCCTGTCATCCCAGCACTCGGGAGACAGAGGCAGGAGGAATGCTGAGTTCGAAGCTTGCCTGGGCTACATAGTGAGCTCAGAGCCAGCCTGAACTACAAAGCGAGACCCTGTCTCAAAAAAAAAAAGAAATTACATTTCAGTAAACAGATTCAGATAGCTCTGAACCAGTGTTCCTGAGAAGGCTGGAAAGAGAGAATTCACACTGAGCAAATGTGAAAATTCTGTGAAGAAGCTGCTGTTAGAGATTTCCGTGTGACAGGAGCTGTGTGCCTAAAAAAAGATTTAAAAAGTATATGCTTAGTAAAAATATCCAATAACATGCACACAGTATAACTATCCAAGCTTCCCAGCCACAAGATAAAGTTCACATTCTTGGGCAATAGCTGGAATCCTATACAAGTCCTTCTCCCTTTAAGGCCTTATGACTGCACTTTGAAATGCTCTTTCCATGTTGTATTTATTGTAATTTTTCTGTAATTTTCACAGCATTTCATGAACTTTATAAGTAAATGTCTTAATACTTATTTTCCTAGTCTTTCATTGAAAAAGTACCTGCAAAAATAACAAATGTGTTAGCTTTTAGAGTAAAGCCTAAATGAAATAAAGTATATAAAGAGCACTAAAAGATAAATTATACAAGATAATGGATGCCCAGAGTGTGTTTATACAGGTTAGACAGAGCAGTTGAATTTCTGAATATATACACTAATGGAATTTACAAGCACCTGCAGGTTTGTATGTTGATACATGCTGTAAAGATGTTGGAGATCATGTTTAATTAGTGGTGGTTAAAATAAAGACAAGTTTTTTTCATTTTTTTGAAGGAATTAATTGGCAAAACACAGTATAAATTATCTTCAGAGAAAGTCAAAAATTGTGAAGGAATAAATAAATGGATAACTAGAAGTCAAAAACAAGGTAATGTGTATTTAATAGTTTTGCAGTAATAAGCTACTATTTGAAATGTTTCTGATATGTTCAAGTGATCACATAAATTTTCTTCTCTAAAATGGTAAATGAGGCCAGACTTAGCTCACTGGCACCATGCCTGCCTTGCAAGTACAATGTCCTGAGCTGAATCCCTCGCACAAAAAAAAAAAAAAAAAAAAAGAATGGTAAACAGTTTCAATGTTTTTAAATTACTGCTTCTGTTATTCTGATGGAAAATGATTTGCATTATAAAATAACTTATTACTTTAAATGCCACATTATTTTTGTTCTTTAATTTGGGTGCTAAATAATTTTATTTAGAATATAAAAGTATATATCATTTTAAATACATTTATAAGAATGTTTAAAACCTGATTCCTTTTATGAAATTAATCCCCTAATTTTGTATATGTGTGAGTTTTCAAAGGGATTTATAACAAAATTTAGAGAGGCCTTTCTGCAAATAACAAATTCAAGGTTTCATGTTAAGTCCACCAGTCTAATAGCATTTTTCTAATATTACTCTATAACTAAAAAGAAGTGAAAATGAAAAACATTTGTAAGCATTCAAAGAGAAAAGGAAAGGAATATTGTTTCTACTACAAATTCATACAAGTTAGGTTAAAGTTTCTAGAACGAGTTGAATTGTTATTCAGATTATGTAATAAAGTAATTCTTGGGGTCCTGAGATTTAACTCAGTGGTTCCTGCACCTGCCTAACAAGCACAAGGTCTCTGGTTCAGTCCCCAGTAACCAAATAAAACAACAGTAGGCGTGGTGACTCAGGCCCCCCAGCAATCAGTATCACATACCACAGTGCTGGGTGTGGTGGCTCACATATGTGATCCCAGCACTGGGGAGGCAGAGGCAGGAGGATTCCTGAGTTCCAGGCTTGCCTGGGCTACATAGTGAGCTCAGGACCAGCCTGAATTATAAAGTGAGATCCTGTCTCAAAAAAAAAAAAAGAAAAAGAAAGAAAATTGTTCAAAATTTTCTAATTTCCAATTGAACACTTGTTCAATTTAATAAAGAGTTAAAAGAAAACACTTTCCTCATAATTTGAAGATGTATACCGGGTGTGGGAGGACATGTTTATAATCCCAGCATTTGAAAGGCTATGGCAGTAGGATCTCTGTGACTTGGACACCAGCCTGGAATATACAGTGAGTTCCAACTTAACCTGAGCTACATAGCAAGATCTTGTCCGAAAAAAAACAGCAAAAAATTGAAAATATGTGATGGCTGTAAACAAAACCTGCAGAAACTTTTTACATTACTTTTGATTAGTACCACTTTTTAAAAATTATAGAGGTTTTTTTCCTCCAGCATTCAGTATTATCTATTAGTCTTTCAATTTGTTGTTTATCTTATAAACAGTGGCATATAGTATTTGTAGGTTGTTGCCATATTTCATTATGATTGGTATGATACTTTGTATTTATAATTACATTGGTTTGTTTAAAATTAGAATATTAGTTTAGTTTCTTATAGCAAAGTTTCTCAGGTGCTTCCACCTTGGTTATTTTCCTATTATTCACAGAGCTTAGAGAACTTCAACTGAGATGTGCTTTCATGGCTACCATCAGAGTGTGTGAAAGCAGAACTGCACAAATGGATTCCATTTCCTTTTATGTCCCTTCTTTCCTAGCACAACTTCTATTTCGTGGGCAGCACCTCACGCATAAGGTTTTAGTGACCTGTGTTTTTCTTATGTCTCCTAAGTATTTGACCTCCAGAGAGTTGATTTAACACTACTTTTGTCTCAATAACATTGGCCAAAATACCTAAACCTGAAAATAAAGTTCTTACCATTAATAATATTTTTCCGGTCTAACTGAAAAATATAACCAATGTGCAGTTGTAACACAGGACACAAATCCTCTGGAAAATTAATGGAAACAGCTTTCATTCAGTTGAGGAAAATGAGTTGTAGACTAAGTAGATTAGAGTTTAAATTCAAAGCAAATAGTGATTTGGTTTGATGATAAAGGAAAATTTACAAGTAGAATAAGCATTAATGAAAGTTAAGGACAAACCAAGTTTGAGAAGCAGTTAAGTGGTCTAATAAACCTACAATAAAGTTCACATTTGAAGACGGAAAGAACGGAAATAGGCAAGAAGAGGAGATTACAATTACATGTATTCCATAACGAAGTCACTGACATGTTTGTATAAATAACTGTGTAATTTTTTTTAGTATTTTTGAGACAGGGTCTCACTTTATAGTTCAGGCTGGCCCTGAGCTCACTCTTTAGCCCAGGTAAGCCTTGAACTCAGCAATCCTCCTGTCTTTGCCTCCTGAGTGTTAGGATTACAGGAGTGAGCCACCATGCTTGGCATTGTGTGTAGTACTGCCAGCTGGTGGGCGTGAGTCACCATGCCCAGTATTGTTGTATGTGATTACTGGGATTGAAATCAGGACCCTGCACTTGCTAGGCAGGCATCAGAACCACTGAGCTAAATTTCCGGCCCAGCTGTGTATGTTTATAATTGAAGGGGTCATCGCTTCTCGGCCTTTTGGCTAAGATCAAGTGTATAATTGAAGGGGTGGTGATCTGAATAGACCTGTGCTTCAGGAAGATTAATATGACAATAAGCAGTACTGGGACTTTTAAAATAAATGTTATTTGTGAAAACATTTTTCTTGTACTGAAATGTATATGGCTAATTTAGATTTTGGTTTTTGGTTTGTTTTATGACGTTAAAGAGAGAACTGAAGAATCACATGTATCTATGGATATTTTGACTTCACGGGAACAATTTTTCTCATCCAAAGAAAGAAAACATATGATTGTCAATCAGAAAGAGGCTTGTATTTTAGTAACACCGCTGAGAACTAACAGGCTGATACAGCAAAGATGCAAGAAGTATAACCTGTCCTGTGATACCAGTAGAGCTGTGACAGATTTTTCAGCGCCAGAACATCAAGAAAACAGTGAGCCAGACTTAAGTGAAAGTCCCATCCGTAACTCCAGAGAAACTTTAGAAAATACATCTGAGTACACTGTGGATCAGAGAAGTAACAACAAGGAAGAGTTCAATGAACATGATTTACTTAGGATCAACCAGAAAATGAAAGTGGCTAGCCCGAAAAATGAACACATGGGCATTCAAAACTTCAAGAAAAATAATAAATTGCCATCAAAATTGGAGAGAACTGAAAATCAAGTAGCTAAGTCATTTTATGATGACAGTCAGTCATCAGATTTTTCAAGTGAAGAGAGTGAAACTGAAAAGCAAATTAGAAGGAAAGCTGGAGTGAAGAAAAGCAGACCAAGAAATACCAAAAAAATAGTTGCTCGCTTGAGCAGAAACAAAAGAAACATCACAAGGAATATGATAGTGACTTCAGAATCTGAAACTGAGGAAAGTAACATGGAGTGTCTTGTCAGACTCAGGAAAGCTAGGTTTTCTGCTAAAGAAACTCAGCTGAAGTATGGCGTTAGGAATGAGTTTTCAGTTAAGGCATTGGGCTCAGACAAACCTAACAAGCATTCCTTAGAATGTTTACCTGGCATAAATCAGAATGAGGAATGGGATGAGAAAGAATTACAGAAACTTCATTGGTAAGTAGCTAGGCTTGACTCTGGATAGATAAACAGCAACTACAAAGCAGTTAAATATATAAGAAGTCTGTAAGGAGCTGATTGGGTGACCTCTAGTGGTTATTACTAAAGTGATACCAGTGATTTTTTTTTTTCAAAAGAGTAGGACATCTTGTGTATTGCTTGATAAATCAGGTGTAATTAGAATTAGATTTAGCTCCATAGACTTGACAGGCAGTTTCAGTAGTGTAGTCTTATGGAAACTAGATAATAGAGTGAGGAATTAATGGGTAAAAGAAAGACGTAAAGACAACCTAGGGGTGCACCGACAAATATGGCAAAGTTGGGGACTAGAAAAATTCAGGGTAATAGAAAAGAGTGTGAAGACTGTGTTTGCTCACTTGCTTATTTGTGAATGGCTAATACCAGAGTTTGGTGTTATGCTGACAGAAAGAAATATGTGCTTGCTAATGTAGTGAAACAGACACACTCTATGTTCAATACTCATTTCTTGTGTACCTTTCCAACGTTGGGGATTCATTTCAAATCTAATTTCTTGAAATATTTTTCATAATGCATCTCCATGATTTTGCATTCTTTGGCTTCCCAGGTGTTTTTCCTCTTATTTTTAGGCAGAAGAGGAGATTTTTCTTTCCAAAGTTCTTCTTGGCTGCTTTTTGCTAATACCCTAGCTCAGGGATCTTGCACCCTCCTAAAATTCAAACTTCACTTTTTGTACAATGACTCCAACGTCTCTGTCTCTGGCCCTGAATCCCCCCTTCCCCACTGGGGATTGAACCCAGAGCCTCACATCCCCAGCCCTTTTTCTTTTTATCGGTTCTCATTAAGTTGCCCAGGCTGGCCTGTTACTTGTGATCCTCCTGCCAAGCTTCCTGAGTACCTGGGTCACAAGTATGTGCCACCATGCCTGCTGAATTCTCATTTATCTTAGCTGTGGATCTGATGTAATTCAGTAAAGGCAAAGAATTGTAAACTTATTTTCCCATGCTTCTGCTTACTTTGCCTGCTCGTTTTCATTTCCAGAACTATAATTCTTTCCATCAACTAGGTTTAAGCTTTTTGTCACTGTTGATTTAAAAAAAAAAATTCCCTCTTGGTTGGCAAAGAGCTAGTTCATCCGCAGTCTACAGGGTTTTTTTGCTTTCATTTTTGTTTTTTTGAGACAGAGTCTCACTTTGTACTTCAGGCTGGCCCTGAACTCACTATGTAGTCCAGGCAAGCCTGGATCTCAGCAATCCTCCTGTCTCTGCCTCCTAAGTGCTGGGATTACAGGCATGAGCCACTACACCCAGCACTGTGGTATGTGGTATTGATTGCTGGTAAGCATGAGTCACCACGCCCAACACTGTATGTGGTTATCGGGGATCAAACTCAGGACCTTGCGCTTGTGAGGCAGGTGATAGAACCACTGAGCTAAATCTCTAGCCCAGGCAGTGTACTGTTTTGACACTTCATTTTCAGACCTTTGATGCCTTTTGCCTAAATTGTGGAAATAGCCTTGTACTTGTAAGTTTAGGGTTGTTTCTTCTTTCTTTTTTTTTTTTTTCCTGTTTTTATACTACTGGATATATAACCTAGGGTCTTATATATGATAGTAGGTTTAGATACTTCCATAATAATCTTAATACATAGCTGTGGTTCTGATAGTTTTTCATTGCATTCTTACTGATCTTCAAATTATGTACTGATGATTCTGCTTGCATCAAGAACAGACCATGTTATGATTTTACCTTTTCCAGGCATATCCTTCATTACTTACTTATAATAAAAATTTTCAACCTCTACTGTTTATATAAGTCATCTAAAAAGATTTTAAAATGCCTGGAATGCAGAGATTTTAGTCTCAGGTGGAATAAGTATAGTCCTCCATTTGTTCTGTGAAGCTGTAAAACCTGGATAGAATGCATGAACAGATTTTTGTTAGTTTAGGAAATAGGAACGAAATGACTGGAGAAATCTAGAATGTTAAGTACCACCAGATCTTCAGTAAGTTTCCAGTTTTCCCTCTCATACCCTTGAGTCAGATTCAGGGCTACCTGAAAGCTGAAGTGGGTATTGAGGCACAAAGAAAGTTCATACTGAAGACATTCAGTTCTGGGTTGAGCAAAAAAAAAAGAAACTGTACTCAAAAAGTAGAAGAAACCCACTAGTTCTGTTTCTTTCCCCTTTCTTTCTAAGGGTCTTATAGTCCCACAGGGGCTACAGTAATAACTGTTGAGGTCCAGCATACCTAAAACTCAGAGAGAACCCCCTCTCATTTATCACCATGTTCCTAAAATCTTTGCTTTTTATCACCTACTCCTGCTACTTAATTAGAAGTGACATCTCTTATAAACAGCAAACAGCAATTCCTATCCTGAATGCAAAAGAATGACCTACCAAACTTGTGAAAAATACAGGGTACTGCCTTAGACCTACTGGCTTGAAATCCTTAAGAGTAGAGTTTGTAGTCTATTTGCTTATTTTACTTATTTGCTTCTTTACCTGCTTGATTTTTTACTGTCAACTCTCCACAGATACCAGAGTTATAACCCACTGCTTTGCACCTCTTAACATGCTACAGTTGCGATACACAGTCATCAGTATAAGCATTTTATAAAAATCTGTATCGAGGCACTCCACACTAGCTTAGATGGATCCTTAAGCTAATACCTGGAGGATACATAAGAAATATTTAAGCCAGAGAATGAAAGTATGTGGATTTTAGTTGGAACAGCATATATACATGTAGAGTGAAAGTGGCATATTTAGAAATAACGAAGGAAGGCTAAACTAGAACACTAATAGTTGAAGAAAGAACATTACATTAGTGTTTCAAAAATAACCAAGATCAGGGCTGAGGATTTAGATCAAATGGAACTGCACAAGGAAGCACAAGGGCCTGAGTTCCATCCCTGTACCACTAAAATGAAATAATAAATAAATATCATAGTAAAGAGTTTGGCTTTTTAATAAACATAATGAAGTTTTTGTTTTGTTTTGATACAGGGTCTTACTATGTAGTTCAGGCTGCTTTGAACTCACAATGTGACCTAGGTTGGTCTTGAATTCATGGTAATACTCCTGCCTTAGTCTCCATACTACTGGGATTACAGGCATATACCACTCTGCCTAGCAAGTATATCAAAGTTTAAATAGGATTGGAGTTGCATGTTTAAATTTATTTTTTAAATTATTTGTGATAACCTACAGGGTATTTATTGACTATTATTAAACACATT